>CM059558.1:35828168-35972042 GCA_030386875.1 Morinoia aosen | reverse complement strand
GTATGATTTGAACCAATCATGTGTATGATTTGAACCAATCATGTGTATGATTTGAATCAATCATGTGTGTGATTTGAACCAATCATGTGTGTGATTTGAACCAATCATGTGTGTGATTTGAACCAATCATGTGTGTGATTTGAACCAATCATGTGTGTGATTTGAACCAATCATGTGTGTGATTTGAACCAATCATGTGTATGATTTGAACCAATCATGTGTGTGATTTGAACCCATCATGTGTGTGATTTGAACCAATCATGTGTATGATTTGAACCAATCATGTGTATGATTTGAACCAATCATGTGTATGATTTGAACCAATCATGTGTATGATTTGAACCAATCATGTGTATGATTTGAACCAATCATGTGTATGATTTGAACCAATCATGTGTTTGATTTGAACCAATCATGGGTTTGATTTGAACCAATCATGTGTATGATTTGAACTAATCATGTGTATGATTTGAACCAATCATGTGTGTGATTTGAACCAATCATGTGTGTGATTCGAACCAATCATGTGTGTGATTTGAATCAATCATGTGTATGATTTGAACCAATCATGTGTATGATTTGAACCAATCATGTGTGTGATTTGAACCAATCATGTGTATGATTTGAACCAATCATGTGTGTGATTTGAACCAATCATGTGTATGATTTGAACCAATCATGTGTATGATTTGAACCAATCATGTGTATGATTTGAATCAATCATGTGTGTGATTTGAACCAATCATGTGTGTGATTTGAACCAATCATGTGTGTGATTTGAACCAATCATGTGTGTGATTTGAACCAATCATGTGTGTGATTTGAACCAATCATGTGTGTGATTTGAACCAATCATGTGTGTGATTTGCACCAATCATGTGCGTGATTTGAACCAATCATGTGTATGATTTGAACCAATCATGTGTGTGATTTGAACCAATCATGTGTGTGATTTGAACCAATCATGTGTATGATTTGAATCAATCATGTGTATGATTTGAATCAATCATGTGTATGATTTGAATCAATCATGTGTGTGATTTGAACCAATCATGTGTGTGATTTGAACCAATCATGTGTATGATTTGAATCAGTCATGTGTATGATTTGAATCAATCATGTGTATGATTTGAATCAATCATGTGTATGATTTGAACCAATCATGTGTGTGATTTGAACCAATCATGTGCATGATTTGAACCAATCATGTGTATGATTTGAACCAATCATGTGTGTGATTTGAACCAATCATGTGTATGATTTGAACGAATCATGTGTATGATTTGAACCAATCATGTGTATGATTTGAACCAATCATGTGTGTGATTTGAACCAATCATGTGTATGATTTGAACCAATCATGTGTATGATTTGAACCAATCATGTGTGTGATTTGAACCAATCATGTGTATGATTTGAACCAATCATGTGTATGGTTTGAACCAATCATGTGTGTGATTTGAATCAATCATGTGTATGATTTGAATCAATCATGTGTATGATTTGAATCAATCATGTGTGTGATTTGAACCAATCATGTGTGAAATTTGAACCAATCATGTGTATGATTTGAACCAATCATGTGTATGATTTGAACCAATCATGTGTGTGATTTAAACCAATCATGTGTATGATTTGAACCAATCATGTGTATGATTTGAACCAATCATGTGTATGATTTGAACCAATCATGTGTATGATTTGAACCAATCATGTGTATGATTTGAACCAATCATGTGTGTGATTTGAACCAATCATGTGTATGATTTGAACCAATCATGTGTATGATTTGAGCCAATCATGTGTGTGATTTGAACCAATCATGTGTGTGATTTGAACCAATCATGTGTATGATTTGAACCAATCATGTGTATGATTTGAACCAATCATGTGTATGATTTGAACCAATCATGTGTATGATTTGAACCAATCATGTGTATGATTTGAACCAATCATGTGTATGATTTGAACAAATCATGTGTATGATTTGAACCAATCATGTGTATGATTTGAACCAATCATGTGTATGATTTGAACCAATCATGTGTATGATTTGAATCAATCATGTGTATGATTTGAACCAATCATGTGTATGATTTGAACCAATCATGTGTGTGATTTGAACCAATCATGTGTATGATTTGAACCAATCATGTGTATGATTTGAACCATCATGTGTGTGATTTGAACCAATCATGTGTGTGATTTGAACCAATCATGTGTGTGATTTGAACCATTCATATGTATGATTTGAACCAATCATGTGTATGATTTTAACCAATCATGTGTGTGATTTGAACCAATCATGTGTATGATTTGAACCAATCATGTGTGTGATTTGAACCAATCATGTGTATGATTTGAACCAATCATGTGTGTGATTTGAATCAATCAATGTGTGTGATTTGAACCAATCATGTGTATGATTTGAACCAATCATGGGTGTGATTTGAACCAATCATGTGTATGATTTGAACCAATCATGTGTGTGATTTGAATCAATCATGTGTGTGATTTGAACCAATCATGTGTATGATTTGAACCAATCATGTGTGTGATTTGAACCAATCATGTGTGTGATTTGAACCAATCATGTGTGTGATTTGAACCAATCATGTGTGTGATTTGAACCAATCATGTGTATGATTTGAACCAATCATGTGTATGATTTGAATCAATCATGTGTGTGATTTGAACCAATCATGTGTGTGATTTGAACCAATCATGTGTGTGATTTGAACCAATCATGTGTGTGATATGAACCAATCATGTGTATGATTTGAACCAATCAAGTGTGTGATTTGAACCAATCATGTGTGTGATTTGAACCAATCATGTGTGTGATTTGAACCAATCATGTGTGTGATTTGAACCAATCATGTGTGTGATTTGAATCAATCATGTGTGTGATTTGAACCAATCATGTGTATGATTTGAACCAAACATGTGTGTGATTTGAACCAATCATGTGTGTGATTTGAACCAATAATGTGTGTGATTTGAACCAATCATGTGTGTGATTTGAACCGATCATGTGTAGGATTTGAACCAATCATGTGTATGATTTGAATCAATCATGTGTGTGATTTGAACCAATCATGTGTGTGATTTGAACTAATCATGTGTGTGATTTGAACCAATCATGTGTGTGATTTGAACCAATCATGTGTATGATTTGAATCAATCATGTGTTTGATTTGAACCAATCATGTGTATGATTTGAACCAATCATGTGTGTGATTTGAACCAATCATGTGTGTGATTTGAACCAATCATGTGTATGATTTGAACCAATCATGTGAATGATTTGAACCACTCATGTGTATGATTTGAACCAATCATGTGTATGATTTGAATCAATAATGTGTGTGATTTGAACCAATTATGTGTGTGATTTGAACCAATCATGTGTGTGATTTGAACCAGTCATGTGTGTGATTTGAACCAATCATGTGTGTGATTTGAACCAATCATGTGTGTGATTTGAACCAGTCATGTGTGTGATTTGAACCAATCATGTGTGTGATTTGAACCAATCATGTGCGTGATTTGAACCAATCATGTGTGTGATTTGAACCAATCATGTGTGTGATTTGAACCAATCATGTGTGTGATTTGAACCAATCATGTGCGTGATTTGAACCAATCATGTGTATGATTTGAATCAATCATGTGTGTGATTTGAACCAATCATGTGTGTGATTTGAACCAATCATGTGTATGATTTGAACCAATCATGTGTTTGATTTGAACCAATCATGTGTTGTGATTTGAACCAATCATGTGTTTGATTTGAACCAATCATGTGTGTGATTGGAACCAATCATGTGTGTGATTTGAACCAATCATGTGTATGATTTGAACCAATCATGTGTGTGATTTGAACCAATCATGTGCGTGATTTGAACCAATCATGTGTGTGATTTGAACCAATCATGTGTGTGATTTGAACCAATCATGTGTGTGATTTGAACCAATCATGTGTATGATTTGAACCAATCATGTGTGTGATTCGAACCGATCATGTGTATGATTTGAACCAATCATGTGTGTTATTTGAACCAATCATGTGTGTGATTTGAACCAATCATGTGTATGATTTGAACAAATCATGTGTGTGATTTGAACCAATCATGTGTATGATTTGAACCAATCATGTGTGTGATTTGAACCAATCATGTGTGTGATTTGAACCAATCATGTGTGTGATTTGAACCAATCATGTGTGTGATTTGAACCAATCATGTGTATGATTTGAACCAATCATGTGTGTGATTTGAACCAATCATGTGTATGATTTGAACCAATCATGTGAGTGATTTGAACCAATCATGTGTGTGATTTGAACCAATCATGTGTATGATTTGAACCAATCATGTGTGTGATTTGAACCAATCATGTGTATGATTTGAACCAATCATGTGTGTGATTTGAACCAATCATGTGTGTGATTTGAACCAATCATGTGTATGATTTGAAACAATCATGTGTGTGATTTGAATCAATCATGTGTGTGATTTGAACCAATCATGTGTTTGATTTGAACCAATCATGTGCATGATTTGAACCAATCATGTGCATGATTTGAACCAATCATGTGTATGATTTGAACCAATCATGTGTGTGATTTGAACCAATCATGTGTATGATTTGAACCAATCATGTGTGTGATTTGAACCAATCATGTGTATGATTTGAACCAATCATGTGTATGATTTGAACCAATTATGTGTATGATTTGAACCAATCATGTGTATGATTTGAACCAATCATGTGTATGATTTGAATCAATCATGTGATTGATTTGAACCAATCATGTGTGTGATTTGAACCAATCATGTGTGTGATTTGAACCAATCATGTGTGTGATTTGAACCAATCATGTGTATGATTTGAACCAATCATGTGTGTGATTTGAACCAATCATGTGTGTGGTTTGAACCAATCATGTGCGTGATTTGAACCAATCATGTGTATGTTTTGAACCAATCATGTGTATGATTTGAATCAATCATGTGTGTGATTTGAACCAATCATGTGTGTGATTTGAACCAATCATGTGTATGATTTGAATCAATCATGTGTATGATTTGAATCAATCATGTGTATGATTTGAATCAATCATGTGTGTGATTTGAACCAATCATGTGTATGATTTGAACCAATCATGTGTGTGATTTGAACCAATCATGTGTGTGATTTGAACCAATCATGTGTATGATTTGAACCAATCATGTGTATGATTTGAACCAATCATGTGTAAGATTTGAACCAATCATGTGTATGATTTGAACCAATCATGTGTGTGATTTGAACCAATCATGTGTATGATTTGAACCAATCATGTGTGTGATTTGAACCCATCATGTGTGTGATTTGAACCAATCATGTGTATGATTTGAACCAATCATGTGTATGATTTGAACCAATCATGTGTATGATTTGAACCAATCATGTGTATGATTTGAACCAATCATGTGTATGATTTGAACCAATCATGTGTATGATTTGAACCAATCATGTGTTTGATTTGAACCAATCATGGGTTTGATTTGAACCAATCATGTGTATGATTTGAACTAATCATGTGTATGATTTGAACCAATCATGTGTGTGATTTGAACCAATCATTTGTGTGATTCGAACCAATCATGTGTGTGATTTGAATCAATCATGTGTATGATTTGAACCAATCATGTGTATGATTTGAACCAATCATGTGTGTGATTTGAACCAATCATGTGTATGATTTGAACCAATCATGTGTGTGATTTGAACCAATCATGTGTATGATTTGAACCAATCATGTGTATGATTTGAACCAATCATGTGTATGATTTGAATCAATCATGTGTGTGATTTGAACCAATCATGTGTGTGATTTGAACCAATCATGTGTGTGATTTGAACCAATCATGTGTGTGATTTGAACCAATCATGTGTGTGATTTGAACCAATCATGTGTGTGATTTGAACCAATCATGTGTGTGATTTGCACCAATCATGTGCGTGATTTGAACCAATCATGTGTATGATTTGAACCAATCATGTGTGTGATTTGAACCAATCATGTGTGTGATTTGAACCAATCATGTGTGTGATTTGAATCAATCATGTGTATGATTTGAATCAATCATGTGTATGATTTGAATCAATCATGTGTGTGATTTGAACCAATCATGTGTGTGATTTGAACCAATCATGTGTATGATTTGAATCAGTCATGTGTATGATTTGAATCAATCATGTGTATGATTTGAATCAATCATGTGTAGGATTTGAACCAATCATGTGTGTGATTTGAACCAATCATGTGCATGATTTGAACCAATCATGTGTATGATTTGAACCAATCATGTGTGTGATTTGAACCAATCATGTGTATGATTTGAACGAATCATGTGTATGATTTGAACCAATCATGTGTATGATTTGAACCAATCATGTGTGTGATTTGAACCAATCATGTGTATGATTTGAACCAATCATGTGTATGATTTGAACCAATCATGTGTGTGATTTGAACCAATCATGTGTATGATTTGAACCAATCATGTGTATGGTTTGAACCAATCATGTGTGTGATTTGAATCAATCATGTGTATGATTTGAATCAATCATGTGTATGATTTGAATCAATCATGTGTGTGATTTGAACCAATCATGTGTGAAATTTGAACCAATCATGTGTATGATTTGAACCAATCATGTGTATGATTTGAACCAATCATGTGTGTGATTTAAACCAATCATGTGTATGATTTGAACCAATCATGTGTATGATTTGAACCAATCATGTGTATGATTTGAACCAATCATGTGTATGATTTGAACCAATCATGTGTATGATTTGAACCAATCATGTGTGTGATTTGAACCAATCATGTGTATGATTTGAACCAATCATGTGTATGATTTGAGCCAATCATGTGTGTGATTTGAACCAATCATGTGTGTGATTTGAACCAATCATATGTATGATTTGAACCAATCATGTGTATGATTTGAACCAATCATGTGTATGATTTGAACCAATCATGTGTATGATTTGAACCAATCATGTGTATGATTTGAACCAATCATGTGTATGATTTGAACAAATCATGTGTATGATTTGAACCAATCATGTGTATGATTTGAACCAATCATGTGTATGATTTGAACCAATCATGTGTATGATTTGAATCAATCATGTGTATGATTTGAACCAATCATGTGTATGATTTGAACCAATCATGTGTGTGATTTGAACCAATCATGTGTATGATTTGAACCAATCATGTGTATGATTTGAACCAATCATGTGTGTGATTTGAACCAATCATGTGTGTGATTTGAACCAATCATGTGTGTGATTTGAACCATTCATATGTATGATTTGAACCAATCATGTGTATGATTTGAACCAATCATGTGTGTGATTTGAACCAATCATGTGTATGATTTGAACCAATCATGTGTGTGATTTGAACCAATCATGTGTATGATTTGAACCAATCATGTGTGTGATTTGAATCAATCATGTGTGTGATTTGAACCAATCATGTGTATGATTTGAACCAATCATGGGTGTGATTTGAACCAATCATGTGTATGATTTGAACCAATCATGTGTGTGATTTGAATCAATCATGTGTGTGATTTGAACCAATCATGTGTATGATTTGAACCAATCATGTGTGTGATTTGAACCAATCATGTGTGTGATTTGAACCAATCATGTGTGTGATTTGAACCAATCATGTGTGTGATTTGAACCAATCATGTGTATGATTTGAACCAATCATGTGTATGATTTGAATCAATCATGTGTGTGATTTGAACCAATCATGTGTGTGATTTGAACCAATCATGTGTGTGATTTGAACCAATCATGTGTGTGATATGAACCAATCATGTGTATGATTTGAACCAATCATGTGTGTGATTTGAACCAATCATGTGTGTGATTTGAACCAATCATGTGTGTGATTTGAACCAATCATGTGTGTGATTTGAACCAATCATGTGTGTGATTTGAATCAATCATGTGTGTGATTTGAACCAATCATGTGTATGATTTGAACCAAACATGTGTGTGATTTGAACCAATCATGTGTGTGATTTGAACCAATAATGTGTGTGATTTGAACCAATCATGTGTGTGATTTGAACCGATCATGTGTAGGATTTGAACCAATCATGTGTATGATTTGAATCAATCATGTGTGTGATTTGAACCAATCATGTGTGTGATTTGAACTAATCATGTGTGTGATTTGAACCAATCATGTGTGTGATTTGAACCAATCATGTGTATGATTTGAATCAATCATGTGTTTGATTTGAACCAATCATGTGTATGATTTGAACCAATCATGTGTGTGATTTGAACCAATCATGTGTGTGATTTGAACCAATCATGTGTATGATTTGAACCAATCATGTGAATGATTTGAACCACTCATGTGTATGATTTGAACCAATCATGTGTATGATTTGAATCAATAATGTGTGTGATTTGAACCAATTATGTGTGTGATTTGAACCAATCATGTGTGTGATTTGAACCAGTCATGTGTGTGATTTGAACCAATCATGTGTGTGATTTGAACCAATCATGTGTGTGATTTGAACCAGTCATGTGTGTGATTTGAACCAATCATGTGTGTGATTTGAACCAATCATGTGCGTGATTTGAACCAATCATGTGTGTGATTTGAACCAATCATGTGTGTGATTTGAACCAATCATGTGTGTGATTTGAACCAATCATGTGCGTGATTTGAACCAATCATGTGTATGATTTGAATCAATCATGTGTGTGATTTGAACCAATCATGTGTGTGATTTGAACCAATCATGTGTATGATTTGAACCAATCATGTGTTTGATTTGAACCAATCATGTGTGTGATTTGAACCAATCATGTGTATGATTTGAACCAATCATGTGTGTGATTTGAACCAATCATGTGTGTGATTTGAACCAATCATGTGTATGATTTGAACCAATCATGTGTGTGATTTGAACCAATCATGTGCGTGATTTGAACCAATCATGTGTGTGATTTGAACCAATCATGTGTGTGATTTGAACCAATCATGTGTGTGATTTGAACCAATCATGTGTATGATTTGAACCAATCATGTGTGTGATTCGAACCGATCATGTGTATGATTTGAACCAATCATGTGTGTTATTTGAACCAATCATGTGTGTGATTTGAACCAATCATGTGTATGATTTGAACCAATCATGTGTGTGATTTGAACCAATCATGTGTATGATTTGAACCAATCATGTGTGTGATTTGAACCAATCATGTGTGTGATTTGAACCAATCATGTGTGTGATTTGAACCAATCATGTGTGTGATTTGAACCAATCATGTGTATGATTTGAACCAATCATGTGTGTGATTTGAACCAATCATGTGTATGATTTGAACCAATCATGTGAGTGATTTGAACCAATCATGTGTGTGATTTGAACCAATCATGTGTATGATTTGAACCAATCATGTGTGTGATTTGAACCAATCATGTGTATGATTTGAACCAATCATGTGTGTGATTTGAACCAATCATGTGTGTGATTTGAACCAATCATGTGTATGATTTGAAACAATCATGTGTGTGATTTGAATCAATCATGTGTGTGATTTGAACCAATCATGTGTATGATTTGAACCAATCATGTGCATGATTTGAACCAATCATGTGCATGATTTGAACCAATCATGTGTATGATTTGAACCAATCATGTGTGTGATTTGAACCAATCATGTGTATGATTTGAACCAATCATGTGTGTGATTTGAACCAATCATGTGTATGATTTGAACCAATCATGTGTATGATTTGAACCAATTATGTGTATGATTTGAACCAATCATGTGTATGATTTGAACCAATCATGTGTATGATTTGAATCAATCATGTGATTGATTTGAACCAATCATGTGTGTGATTTGAACCAATCATGTGTGTGATTTGAACCAATCATGTGTGTGATTTGAACCAATCATGTGTATGATTTGAACCAATCATGTGTGTGATTTGAACCAATCATGTGTGTGGTTTGAACCAATCATGTGCGTGATTTGAACCAATCATGTGTATGTTTTGAACCAATCATGTGTATGATTTGAATCAATCATGTGTGTGATTTGAACCAGATCTGTGTGTGATTTGAACCAATCATGTGTATGATTTGAATCAATCATGTGTATGATTTGAATCAATCATGTGTATGATTTGAATCAATCATGTGTGTGATTTGAATCAATCATGTGTGTGATTTGAACCAATCATGTGTGTGATTTGAACCAATCATGTGTGTGATTTGAACCAATCATGTGTATGATTTGAACCGATCATGTGTATGATTTGAACCAATCATGTGTGTGATTTGAACCAATCATGTGTATGATTTGAACCAACCATGTGTATGATTTGAACCAATCATGTGTATGATTTGAACCAATCATGTGTATGATTTGAACCAATCATGTGTATGATTTGAACCAATCATGTGTATGATTTGAACCAATCATGTGTGTGATTTGAACCAATCATGTGTATGATTTGAACCAATCATGTGTGTGATTTGAACCAATCATGTGTGTGATTTGAACCAATCATGTGAATGATTTGAACCAATCATATGAATGATTTGAACCAATCATGTGAATAATTTGAACCAATCATGTGTATGATTTGAACCAATCATGTGTATGATTTGAACCAATCATGTGTGTGATTTGAACCAATCATGTGTGTGATTTGAACCAATCATGTGTATGATTTGAACCAATCATGTGTGTGATTTGAACCAATCATGTGTATGATTTGAACCAATCATGTGTGTGATTTGAACCAATCATGTGTTTGATTTGAACCAATCATGTGTATGATTTGAACCAATCATGTGTGTGATTTGAATCAATCATGTGTGTGATTTGAACCAATCATGTGTATGATTTGAACCAATCATGTGCATGATTTGAACCAATCATGTGCATGATTTGAACCAATCATGTGTGTGATTTGAACCAATCATGTGTATGATTTGAACCAATCATGTGTATGATTTGAACCAATCATGTGTGTGATTTGAACCAATCATGTGTATGATTTGAACCAATCATGTGTATGATTTGAAACAATCATGTGTATGATTTGAACCAATCATGTGTGTGATTTGAACCAATCATGTGTATGATTTGAACCAATCATGTGTATGATTTGAACCAATCATGTGTGTGATTTGAACCAATCATGTGTATGATTTGAACCAATCATGTGTATGATTTGAACCAATCATGTGTGTGATTTGAATCAAACATGTGTATGATTTGAATCAACCATGTGTATGATTTGAATCAATCATGTGTATGATTTGAACCAATCATGTGTGTGATTTAAACCAATCATGTGTATGATTTGAACCAATCATGTGTATGATTTGAACCAATCATGTGTGTGATTTGAACCAATCATGTGTATGATTTGAACCAATCATGTGTATGATTTGAACCAATCATGTGTATGATTTGAACCAATCATGTGTATGATTTGAACCAATCATGTGTATGATTTGAACCAATCATGTGTATGATTTGAACCAATCATGTGTGTGATTTGAACCAATCATGTGTGTGATTTGAACCAATCATGTGTGTGATTTGAACCAATCATGTGTGTGATTTGAACCAATCATGTGTATGATTTGAAATAACCATGTGTATGATTTGAACCAATCATGTGTATGATTTGAACCAATCATGTGTAAGATTTGAACCAATCATGTGTATGATTTGAACCAATCATGTGTATGATTTGAACCAATCATGTGTGTGATTTGAACCTATCATGTGTATGATTTGAACCAATCATTTGTGTGATTTGAACCAATCATGTGTGTTATTTGAACCAATCATGTGAATGATTTGAACCAATCATGTGAATGATTTGAACCAATCATGTGTATAATTTGAACCAATCATGTGTATGATTTGAACCAATCATGTGTATGATTTGAACCAATCATGTGTATGATTTGAACCAATCATGTGTATGATTTGAACCAATCATGTGTATGATTTGAACCAATCATGTGTATGATTTGAACCAATCATGTGTGTGATTTGAACCAATCATGTGTATGATATGAACCAATCATGTGTGTGATTTGAACCAATCATGTGTGGGATTTGAACCAATCATGTGTATGATTTGAACCAATCATGTGTCTGATTTGAACCAATCATGTGTATGATTTGAACCAATCATGTGTATGATTTGAACCAATCATGTGTATGATTTGAACCAATCATGTGTATAATTTGAACCAATCATGTGTTTGATTTGAACCAATCATGTGTTTGATTTGAACCAATCATGTGTATGATTTGAACCAATCATGTGTATGGTTTGAACCAATCATGTGTGTGATTTGAACCAATCATGTGTGTGATTTGAACCAATCATGTGTGTGATTTGAACCAATCATGTGTATGATTTGAACCAATCATGTGTATGATTTGGAATAATCATGTGTGTGATTTGAACCAATCATGTGTTTGATTTGAACCAATCATGTGTGTGATTTGAACCAATCATGTGTATGATTTGAACCAATCATGTGTATGATTTGAACCAATCATGTGTATGAATTTAATCAATCATGTGTGTGATTTGAACCAATCATGTGTGTGATTTGAACCAATCATGTGTGTGATTTGAACCAATCATGTGTGTGATTTGAACCAATCATGTGTGTGATTTGAACCTATCATGTGTGTGATTTGCACCAATCATGTGCGTGATTTGAACCAATCATGTGTATGATTTGAACCAATCATGTTTATGATTTGAACCAATCATGTGTATGATTTGAATCAATCATGTGTGTGATTTGAACCAATCATGTGTGTGATTTGAACCAATCATGTGTATGATTTGAATCAATCATGTGTGTGATTTGAACCAATCATGTGTGGGATTTGAACCAATCATGTGTATGATTTGAATCAATCATGTGTATGATTTGAATCAATCATGTGTATGATTTGAATCAATCATGTGTGTTATTTGAACCAATCATGTGTTTGATTTGAACCAATCATGTGTGTGATTTGAACCAATCATGTGTATGATTTGAACCAATCATGTGTATGATTTGAACCAATCATGTGTATGATTTGAATCAATCATGTGTGTGATTTGAACCAATCATGTGTGTGATTTGAACCAATCATGTGTGTGATTTGAACCAATCATGTGTGTGATTTGAACCAATCATGTGTGTGATTTGAACCTATCATGTGTGTGATTTGCACCAATCATGTGCGTGATTTGAACCAATCATGTGTATGATTTGAACCAATCATGTTTATGATTTGAACCAATCATGTGTATGATTTGAATCAATCATGTGTGTGATTCGAACCAATCATGTATGTGATTTGAACCAATCATGTGTATGATTTGAATCAATCATGTGTGTGATTTGAACCAATCATGTGTGTGATTTGAACCAATCATGTGTATGATTTGAATCAATCATGTGTATGATTTGAATCAATCATGTGTATGATTTGAATCAATCATGTGTGTGATTTGAACCAATCATGTGTGTGATTTGAACCAATCATGTGTATGATTTGAATCAGTCATGTGTATGATTTGAATCATTCATGTGTATGATTTGAATCAATCATGTGTATGATTTGAACCAATCATGTGTGTGATTTGAACCAATCATGTGCATGAATTTAACCAATCATGTGTATGATTTGAACCAATCATGTGTGTGATTTGAACCAATCATGTGTATGATTTGAACAAATCATGTGTGTGATTTGAACCAATCATGTGTATGATTTGAACCAATCATGTGTGTGATTTGAACCAATCATGTGTATGATTTGAACCAATCATGTGTATGATTTGAACCAATCATGTGTGTGATTTGAACCAATAATGTGTATGATTTGAACCAATCATGTGTATGGTTTGAACCAATCATGTGTGTGATTTGAATCAATCATGTGTATGATTTGAATCAATCATGTGTATGATTTGAATCAATCATGTGTGTGATTTGAACCAATCATGTGTATGATTTGAACCAATCATGTGTATGATTTGAACCAATCATGTGTATGATTTGAACCAATCATGTGTGTGATTTAAACCAATCATGTGTATGATTTGAACCAATCATGTGTATGATTTGAACCAATAATGTGTATGATTTGAACCAATCATGCGTATGATTTGAACAAATCATGTGTATGATTTGAACCAATCATGTGTATGATTTGAACCAATCATGTGTGTGATTTGAACCAATCATGTGTATGATTTGAACCAATCATGTGTATGATTTGAGCCAATCATGTGTGTGATTTGAACCAATCATGTGTATGATTTGAACCAATCATGTGTATGATTTGAACCAATCATGTGTGTGATTTGAACCAATCATGTGTGTGATTTGAACCAATCATGTGTATGATTTGAACCAATCATGTGTGTGATTTGAATCAATCATGTGTGTGATTTGAACCAATCATGTGTATGATTTGAACCAATCATGTGCATGATTTGAACCAATCATGTGCATGATTTGAACCAATCATGTGTATGATTTGAACCAATCATGTGTGTGATTTGAACCAATCATGTGTATGATTTGAACCAATCATGTGTGTGATTTGAACCAATCATGTGTATGATTTGAACCAATCATGTGTATGATTTGAACCAATCATGTGTATGATTTGAACCAATCATGTGTATGATTTGAACCAATCATGTGTATGATTTGAACCAATCATGTGTGTGATTTGAACCAATCATGTGTATGATTTGAACCAATCATGTGTATGATTTGAGCCAATCATGTGTGTGATTTGAACCAATCATGTGTGTGATTTGAACCAATCATGTGTATGATTTGAACCAATCATGTGTATGATTTGAACCAATCATGTGTATGATTTGAACCAATCATGTGTATGATTTGAACCAATCATGTGTATGATTTGAACCAATCATGTGTATGATTTGAACAAATCATGTGTATGATTTGAACCAATCATGTGTATGATTTGAACCAATCATGTGTATGATTTGAACCAATCATGTGTATGATTTGAACCAATCATGTGTATGATTTGAACTAATCATGTGTATGATTTGAACCAATCATGTGTGTGATTTGAACCAATCATGTGTATGATTTGAACCAATCATGTGTATGATTTGAACCAATCATGTGTGTGATTTGAATCAATCATGTGTATGATTTGAACCAATCATGTGTATGATTTGAACCAATCATGTGTATGATTTGAACCAATCATGTGTATGATTTGAACCAATCATGTGTATGATTTGAATCAATCATGTGTATGATTTGAACCAATCATGTGTATGATTTGAACCAATCATGTGTGTGATTTGAACCAATCATGTGTATGATTTGAACCAATCATGTGTATGATTTGAACCAATCATGTGTGTGATTTGAACCAATCATGTGTGTGATTTGAACCAATCATGTGTGTGATTTGAACCATTCATATGTATGATT
Source organism: Morinoia aosen (assembly GCA_030386875.1). Classification (NCBI taxonomy): domain Eukaryota; kingdom Metazoa; phylum Arthropoda; class Malacostraca; order Amphipoda; family Talitridae; genus Morinoia; species Morinoia aosen. The sequence continues at coordinate 35,956,457 of CM059558.1, read as the reverse complement.
TGAACCAATCATGTGTATGATTTGAACCAATCATGTGTGTGATTTGAACCAATCATGTGTATGATTTGAACCAATCATGTGTGTGATTTGAACCAATCATGTGTATGATTTGAACCAATCATGTGTGTGATTTGAATCAATCATGTGTGTGATTTGAACCAATCATGTGTATGATTTGAACCAATCATGTGTGTGATTTGAACCAATCATGTGTATGATTTGAACCAATCATGTGTGTGATTTGAATCAATCATGTGTGTGATTTGAACCAATCATGTGTATGATTTGAACAAATCATGTGTGTGATTTGAACCAATCATGTGTGTGATTTGAACCAATCATGTGTGTGATTTGAACCAATCATGTGTGTGATTTGAACCAATCATGTGTATGATTGGAACCAATCATGTGTATGATTTGAATCAATCATGTGTGTGATTTGAACCAATCATGTGTGTGATTTGAACCAATCATGTGTGTGATTTGAACCAATCATGTGTGTGATTTGAACCAATCATGTGTGTGATTTGAACCAATCATGTGTGTGATATGAACCAATCATGTGTATGATTTGAACCAATCATGTGTGTGATTTGAACCAATCATGTGTGTGATTTGAACCAATCATGTGTGTGATTTGAACCAATCATGTGTGTGATTTGAACCAATCATGTGTGTGATTTGAATCAATCATGTGTGTGATTTGAACCAATCATGTGTATGATTTGAACCAATCATGTGTGTGATTTGAACCAATCATGTGTGTGATTTGAACCAATAATGTGTGTGATTTGAACCAATCATGTGTGTGATTTGAACCAATCATGTGTAGGATTTGAACCAATCATGTGTATGATTTGAATCAATCATGTGTGTGATTTGAACCAATCATGTGTGTGATTTGAACCAATCATGTGTGTGATTTGAACCAATCATGTGTGTGATTTGAACTAATCATGTGTGTGATTTGAACCAATCATGTGTGTGATTTGAACCAATCATGTGTATGATTTGAATCAATCATGTGTGTGATTTGAACCAATCATGTGTATGATTTGAACCAATCATGTGTGTGATTTGAACCAATCATGTGTGTGATTTGAACCAATCATGTGTATGATTTGAACCAATCATGTGTATGATTTGAACCAATCATGTGTATGATTTGAACCAATCATGTGTATGATTTGAATCAATAATGTGTGTGATTTGAACCAATTATGTGTGTGATTTGAACCAATCATGTGTGTGATTTGAACCAGTCATGTGTGTGATTTGAACCAATCATGTGTGTGATTTGAACCAATCATGTGTGTGATTTGAACCAGTCATGTGTGTGATTTGAACCAATCATGTGTGTGATTTGAACCAATCATGTGCGTGATTTGAACCAATCATGTGTGTGATTTGAACCAATCATGTGTGTGATTTGAACCAATCATGTGTGTGATTTGAACCAATCATGTGCGTGATTTGAACCAATCATGTGTATGATTTGAATCAATCATGTGTGTGATTTGAACCAATCATGTGTGTGATTTGAGCCAATCATGTGTATGATTTGAACCAATCATGTGTATGATTTGAACCAATCATGTGTGTGATTTGAACCAATCATGTGTATGATTTGAACCAATCATGTGTGTGATTTGAACCAATCATGTGTGTGATTTGAACCAATCATGTGTATGATTTGAACCAATCATGTGTGTGATTTGAACCAATCATGTGCGTGATTTGAACCAATCATGTGTGTGATTTGAACCAATCATGTGTGTGATTTGAACCAATCATGTGTGTGATTTGAACCAATCATGTGTATGATTTGAACCAATCATGTGTGTGATTCGAACCGATCATGTGTATGATTTGAACCAATCATGTGTGTTATTTGAACCAATCATGTGTGTGATTTGAACCAATCATGTGTATGATTTGAACCAATCATGTGTGTGATTTGAACCAATCATGTGTGTGATTTGAACCAATCATGTGTGTGATTTGAACCAATCATGTGTGTGATTTGAACCAATCATGTGTATGATTTGAACCAATCATGTGTGTGATTTGAACCAATCATGTGTATGATTTGAACCAATCATGTGTGTGATTTGAACCAATCATGTGTGTGATTTGAACCAATCATGTGTATGATTTGAACCAATCATGTGTGTGATTTGAACCAATCATGTGTATGATTTGAACCAATCATGTGTGTGATTTGAACCAATCATGTGTGTGATTTGAACCAATCATGTGTATGATTTGAACCAATCATGTGTGTGATTTGAATCAATCATGTGTGATTTGAACCAATCATGTGTATGATTTGAACCAATCATGTGCATGATTTGAACCAATCATGTGCATGATTTGAACCAATCATGTGTATGATTTGAACTAATCATGTGTGTGATTTGAACCAATCATGTGTATGATTTGACCCAATCATGTGTGTGATTTGAACCAATCATGTGTATGATTTGAACCAATCATGTGTATGATTTGAACCAATTATGTGTATGATTTGAACCAATCATGTGTATGATTTGAACCAATCATGTGTATGATTTGAATCAATCATGTGATTGATTTGAACCAATCATGTGTGTGATTTGAACCAATCATGTGTGTGATTTGAACCAATCATGTGTGTGATTTGAACCAATCATGTGTATGATTTGAACCAATCATGTGTGTGATTTGAACCAATCATGTGTGTGGTTTGAACCAATCATGTGCGTGATTTGAACCAATCATGTGTATGTTTTGAACCAATCATGTGTATGATTTGAATCAATCATGTGTGTGATTTGAACCAATCATGTGTATGATTTGAATCAATCATGTGTATGATTTGAATCAATCATGTGTATGATTTGAATCAATCATGTGTGTGATTTGAACCAATCATGTGTGTGATTTGAACCAATCATGTGTGTGATTTGAACCAATCATGTGTGTGATTTGAACCAATCATGTGTGTGATTTGAACCAATCATGTGTATGATTTGAACCAATCATGTGTATGATTTGAACCAATCATGTGTGTGATTTGAACCAATCATGTGTATGATTTGAACCAACCATGTGTATGATTTGAACCAATCATGTGTATGATTTGAACCAATCATGTGTATGATTTGAACCAATCATGGGTATGATTTGAACCAATCATGTGTATGATTTGAACCAATCATGTGTGTGATTTGAACCAATCATGTGTATGATTTGAACCAATCATGTGTGTGATTTGAACCAATCATGTGTGTGATTTGAACCAATCATGTGAATGATTTGAACCAATCATGTGAATGATTTGAACCAATCATGTGTATAATTTGAACCAATCATGTGTATGATTTGAACCAATCATGTGTATGATTTGAACCAATCATGTGTGTGATTTGAACCAATCATGTGTGTGATTTGAACCAATCATGTGTATGATTTGAACCAATCATGTGTGTGATTTGAACCAATCATGTGTATGATTTGAACCAATCATGTGTGTGATTTGAACCAATCATGTGTGTGATTTGAACCAATCATGTGTATGATTTGAACCAATCATGTGTGTGATTTGAATCAATCATGTGTGTGATTTGAACCAATCATGTGTATGATTTGAACCAATCATGTGCATGATTTGAACCAATCATGTGCATGATTTGAACCAATCATGTGTGTGATTTGAACCAATCATGTGTATGATTTGAACCAATCATGTGTATGATTTGAACCAATCATGTGTGTGATTTGAACCAATCATGTGTATGATTTGAACCAATCATGTGTATGATTTGAAACAATCATGTGTATGATTTGAACCAATCATGTGTGTGATTTGAACCAATCATGTGTATGATTTGAACCAATCATGTGTATGATTTGAACCAATCATGTGTGTGATTTGAACCAATCATGTGTATGATTTGAACCAATCATGTGTATGATTTGAACCAATCATGTGTGTGATTTGAATCAAACATGTGTATGATTTGAATCAACCATGTGTATGATTTGAATCAATCATGTGTATGATTTGAACCAATCATGTGTGTGATTTAAACCAATCATGTGTATGATTTGAACCAATCATGTGTATGATTTGAACCAATCATGTGTGTGATTTGAACCAATCATGTGTACGATTTGAACCAATCATGTGTATGATTTGAACCAATCATGTGTATGATTTGAACCAATCATGTGTATGATTTGAACCAATCATGTGTATGATTTGAACCAATCATGTGTATGATTTGAACCAATCATGTGTGTGATTTGAACCAATCATGTGTGTGATTTGAACCAATCATGTGTGTGATTTGAACCAATCATGTGTGTGATTTGAACCAATCATGTGTGTGATTTGAACCAATCATGTGTATGATTTGAACCAACCATGTGTATGATTTGAACCAATCATGTGTATGATTTGAACCAATCATGTGTATGATTTGAACCAATCATGTGTATGATTTGAACCAATCATGTGTATGATTTGAACCAATCATGTGTGTGATTTGAACCAATCATGTGTATGATTTGAAGAAATCATGTTTGTGATTTGAACCAATCATGTGTGTGATTTGAACCAATCATGTGAATGATTTGAACCAATCATGTGAATGATTTGAACCAATCATGTGTATAATTTGAACCAATCATGTGTATGATTTGAACCAATCATGTGTATGATTTGAACCAATCATGTGTATGATTTGAACCAATCATGTGTATGATTTGAACCAATCATGTGTATGATTTGAACCAATCATGTGTATGATTTGAACCAATCATGTGTGATTTAAACCAATCATGTGTATGATTTGAACCAATCATGTGTGTGATTTGAACCAATCATGTGTGTGATTTGAACCAATCATGTGTATGATTTGAACCAATCATGTGTATGATTTGAACCAATCATGTGTATGATTTGAACCAATCATGTGTATGATTTGAACCAATCATGTGTATGATTTGAACCAATCATGTGTATAATTTGAACCAATCATGTGTTTGATTTGAACCAATCATGTGTTTGATTTGAGCCAATCATGTGTATGATTTGAACCAATCATGTGTATGGTTTGAACCAATCATGTGTGTGATTTGAACCAATCATGTGTGTGATTTGAACCAATCATGTGTGTTATTTGAACCAATCATGTGTATGATTTGAACCAATCATGTGTATGATTTGGAATAATCATGTGTGTGATTTGAACCAATCATGTGTTTGATTTGAACCAATCATGTGTGTGATTTGAACCAATCATGTGTATGATTTGAACCAATCATGTGTATGATTTGAACCAATCATGTGTATGATTTGAATCAATCATGTGTGTGATTTGAACCAATCATGTGTGTGATTTGAACCAATCATGTGTGTGATTTGAACCAATCATGTGTGTGATTTGAACCAATCATGTGTGTGATTTGAACCTATCATGTGTGTGATTTGCACCAATCATGTGCGTGATTTGAACCAATCATGTGCGTGATTTGAACCAATCATGTTTATGATTTGAACCAATCATGTTTATGATTTGAACCAATCATGTGTATGATTTGAATCAATCATGTGTGTGATTTGAACCAATCATGTGTATGATTTGAATCAATCATGTGTGTGATTTGAACCAATCATGTGTGTGATTTGAACCAATCATGTGTGTGATTTGAACCAATCATGTGTATGATTTGAATCAATCATGTGTATGATTTGAATCAATCATGTGTATGATTTGAATCAATCATGTGTGTGATTTGAACCAATCATGTGTGTGATTTAAACCTATCATGTGTGTGATTTGCACCAATCATGTGCGTGATTTGAACCAATCATGTGTATGATTTGAACCAATCATGTTTATGATTTGAACCAATCATGTGTATGATTTGAATCAATCATGTGTGTGATTTGAACCAATCATGTGTGTGATTTGAACCAATCATGTGTGTGATTTGAACCAATCATGTGTGTGATTTGAATCAATCATGTGTGTGATTTGAACCAATCATGTGTGTGATTTGAACCAATCATGTGTATGATTTGAATCAATCATGTGTATGATTTGAATCAATCATGTGTGTGATTTGAACCAATCATGTGTGTGATTTGAACCAATCATGTGTATGATTTGAATCAGTCATGTGTATGATTTGAATCAATCATGTGTATGATTTGAATCAATCATGTGTATGATTTGAACCAATCATGTGTGTGATTTGAGCCAATCATGTGCATGATTTGAACCAATCATGTGTATGATTTGAACCAATCATGTGTGTGATTTGAACCAATCATGTGTATGATTTGAACAAATCATGTGTGTGATTTGAACCAATCATGTGTATGATTTGAACCAATCATGTGTGTGATTTGAACCAATCATGTGTATGATTTGAACCAATCATGTGTATGATTTGAACCAATCATGTGTGTGATTTGAACCAATCATGTGTATGATTTGATCCAATCATGTGTATGGTTTGAACCAATCATGTGTGTGATTTGAATCAATCATGTGTATGATTTGAATCAATCATGTGTATGATTTGAATCAATCATGTGTGTGATTTGAACCAATCATGTGTATGATTTGAACCAATCATGTGTATGATTTGAACCAATCATGTGTATGATTTGAACCAATCATGTGTGTGATTTAAACCAATCATGTGTATGATTTGAACCAATCATGTGTATGATTTGAACCAATAATGTGTATGATTTGAACCAATCATGTGTATGATTTGAACAAATCATGTGTATGATTTGAACCAATCATGTGTATGATTTGAACCAATCATGTGTGTGATTTGAACCAATCATGTGTATGATTTGAACCAATCATGTGTATGATTTGAGCCAATCATGTGTGTGATTTGAACCAATCATGTGTATGATTTGAACCAATCATGTGTATGATTTGAACCAATCATGTGTGTGATTTGAACCAATCATGTGTATGATTTGAACCAATCATGTGTATGATTTGAACCAATCATGTGTATGATTTGAACCAATCATGTGTATGATTTGAACCAATCATGTGTATGATTTGAGCCAATCATGTGTATGATTTGAACCAATCATGTGTATGATTTGAACCAATCATGTGTTGTGGAGATTTTCTTCACACAACTCTTGCTGGAGGGTCAAACAAAAGAAATAATACCAATAGATTTATTGGGTCTAACTCGGAACAAGGCGCAAAACAAGGCGCAAAGCTCCAACGGAAGCCCAAGCCCAACGCAGCAACAAGAGTAGGCGTAAAACCCTCCAGTTTGGTGACAACCTATTGTCAGTTAATTAAGGCCTTTAAGAGGACATCCAGAAATAGCAACGACTAGGTTTACAAATTCTTGAATGAAAATAGACGTCATAGCCAGCACTTCTGTTGACTTCAGCGAAGAACAGACGGCTTAAGAACTTGGAAGGTTGAAATTTTGTCGGTCGAACGTCGGGGCATGCAGAGCAAGGCAGCGGCATGCGAACCCCGCTAAGGCCGACAAACGACAATCTAGAAAGACAAATTTAAATTAGAGGAAATAGGAGAAAGAAAGTGAAGTTTGAGCTTAATTTTAATGTCTCTCAAAATTTAGAGGAATTTAATATGGGAGTATTTACCTCATAGTCAAGGACTGAGTGAAATCGAAAGAAGTAGCAATAACTGGTCCAAGGGAGCCATTGCAGCGAGAGTTATACTGAAAAGAAAGATTAAGGCATTGGTAAGCATACAGCCAGAAACTTAAGAAATATAAAGAAGGAATTTATCAAGTTATGCTCAAATTTAGATTGAATTACAGACAAGGTGCCCCGTACCTGAACTTAATTTGGTCCAGTGTGCGGCGACTTTCGGACGTAGACTTGTAGTTGAGAAAAGATTCAAGGTGGCAAAGGAAACAAGAAGAAAGAAGAAAGAATTGCTCGGAGAGAGTTTGCACTCTCTTGCTAGATGAGCAAATCTTAGTTAAGGTAATATAGGCAACAGCCAAGGCAAGGGCAAGGTAAGGTAAGGTAATATAGGCAACAGCCAAGGCAAGGTAAGGTAAGGTAATATAGGCAACAGCCAAGGCAAGGTAAGGTAAGGTAATATAGGCAACAGCCAAGGCAAGGTAAGGTAAGGTAATATAGGCAACAGCCAAGGTAAGGTAAGGTACAGAAATATAGGCAACGGCCAAGGAGAGGTAATTTTACCTCCCACACAATTATACACACACACATAAGCACACATACACAGTCACACCAAGCATCACGGAAAGGTGCAAGTAAGGTAAGGGGAGTTGAGTAAAGGAGAGAAACGATTGCGAGAACATTGACTCGCACTTGCACTTGCAGATCTTCCACACAGTAGAAGTTACGCTAATCTTGGCAAAAAACGGCAACATGCCAGACGAGCACGCATGAAGAACGCAGATTACTGCGCACATAAACTTTAAAAAACGTAAAGGTGTTCGACACTAACTGACGAAAATAGCTATATGGACGAGCTTTCCAAATTAAAGGCTGGCCTGGAGATCACTGCTCTCCATCGTTCTACTACACCCTAAGTAAAACTTACAAAAAATTCCACTGACACAACAAAAGGTTGGCCCGGAATGTTACGGTCAGACAACCACTAAAAAATGTGAGGGAATTCCTCACACACTCCCGGGGGGGCCGAGAGAGTCGTCGAATATCTCTTTCAATCGAGCTCGACAACGCAACGCAGCGGCTCTGGTTGTTCGCCTTCTCGGAACCGAGCCGCTTGTAGTATCTGTGTTAGACGAGGAATTCATGGGATTAGAAGAAGTATCGCGTTCCTGAGAGTAAGGTGAAGCAACGTCTTCAGCAAAAAGTTCCAAGGGATAAAGTAACGAGACCGCGTAATCTCCGAGAGACCGATCGGCCCTCATAAGCTGCACAGAGCGAGTTCGGCCGTCTGCACCGGTATACAAGCGCACCACTCGCCCCAACGACCAGAAGGGCCTTGATTTCACGGGTGAAGATATAAGAACTACTTCGTTAATTTTTATGCGGTCTTCCCAAGAGGGTTGATAAGTAGGCAGGTGCCGCTCTCTCAGAGAAAGAAGGTAGTCTGAAAAGAACGACTCTTTAAATTTTTCAAAGGCTTCTTGGCGAAGCTCCAAGCTTTTCAAGATAGAAATACGTGAAGGGCTAATTAGTTCGCTCCCAGCTTGAGCCAGAAAGGTGACATTCCCACCATTAGAAAGTTTGAGAAAGGAGTTAGGAGTTATTACTTCGAGATCACGCTCAACGCCATCTCGGTAAGTTAAGGGTCTGTTATTGATAGCTTCTTGAATATCAGACAGGAGAGTTAAGAAAGTAAAGTATTCTATCTTTCCTCGGCCAACGGCTTTGAATAAACAGCGCTTTACAACGCCAACCATACGTTCCCAAGTAGCCCCAAACCAAGCACTGTAAAGAGGTATTTTAACGTGTTTGACGTTGTTCATGATCAGATGCTGAGTGAAAACGTTATCTATTGAAGAGCCAGCTAATAATTCACCCCCCTGCGTGAAAGTGGGAGCGTTATCACTATAAATAACTTGGGGCATACCATATCTATTTGCGAACCTTACAAAGGCAGCGATGAACGCATCGGCGCTCATGTCTGGCACTAGCTCTAGATGAACCAAGCGTACACATAAACAGGTGAAAAGAAGCACGTACATTTTTGTTGGTTTGTCCCCCAGTCGCACATGGAAAGCACCAGTGAAGTCTATTCCAACTGCTTGATATGGCTGAACAAAATTCACACGATCTCCAGGTAGATCCGTAGGCTTAGGATAAGCAAAGGGCCGTACATTAATTTTTTTACAAATTATGCACTCTTTTAGAATGCTCTTGATTACGGGTCTGGGTTTAGGAAGCCAGAAACCAAAGTTGCGCAAAGCGTTTAGCGTGGAAGCAAGACCCAAGTGACAACATTTTTTATGGCAATCTTCTACAACAAGTTTCGTAAAGAAGCTATCTCTGGATAATAAAATCGGGTTAGCAATGTCAAAAGAAAGGTAGGTGCATTTATTGAGTCGACCACGAGACCGAATTAACCCGTCGTTGTCAAGAAACAAGTTCAAATTTCTCACCAGTTGAGGCACAACAGTAGACTGAGGGTCCGCAGACAGAAATCTATACTCTTCTTCGAAATATTTACGCTGTTCTAGTCTAGCCCAATAAATTTTAGCAGCTCTTACACATTCATCTCTGGAAGCAGATTTACGTTTAGTGAAAAAAAATACAGAGAATATTCTAGCGGCCACGCCAACAAGTTTGTCCAAGCTTGAAAATTTACTTACAGGGAAAATCGGTTGAGGGCTCGCTGCAACTCCAGAAGCAGCAGAGCAAGTAATCAAGGCACGATTAGGTGCAGAGATGCATCCCAAGGCATCAACGGGCCAGTGACCTGGGGTTTTAAGGAAATCGGGACCTGTAGTCCAGAAGTCGAATTTAGATTCAAGTTGTTCAACCGTTATACCTCTGGTAACGAGGTCAGCAGGATTACTTTCAGTAGGAACAAACTTAAATGAACAGGTCAAATTGAAATCGTCCTTGAGTTGTTTTAGAAATTGATGAATATCTTTTACCCGGTTATCGGCAAATACATTTCCAGATTTGGTCTTCCTGTTTAGAACCCATGAGAGGGCAATTTGAGAATCTGTGGCAATAGTCAAGTCCGTTACAGTTACTCTATCCAAAGAGTTTAACATGGTCAAAGAACACTTTAAGGCTAGGTAAATGGCAAGCAATTCAAGAGTAGGCAGGCTTTTCGCTTTTAAAGGTGCGACTTTAGATTTACTAAATAACAAAGTAGACGACTCTTCAGACAATGCGTAAACGCAAAACCCGTAGTTAGATTTAGAAGCGTCAGTAAAGATAACCAAGGAGATTTTGCTCCCCGAGGAAAATGTTCTGCGGGCAAACATCAAATTAGGCAACTTCCCCAACTCTCCCTCCTGCTTTAGCCAAGTTCGTCGGATCTCGTCGGGCAATGCGTCATCCCAGTTTAAGTTTTCCTGACAAATTTCCCGCAAGATCTTTTTCCCCTTCACCAGTACCGGAGTAGCAAGCCCAAGAGGATCGAAACATTTAGCAAGCTGAGATACAACCTTTCTTTTGGTAATTGTAACCGAAGGTTCACAATCTACAACTACGTTCAGGCTCAACTTATCGGTGGTTCGGTGATAGCGGTATCCGAGTACCTTCTCACCTGTTTCTTCAGGTGTCACTTCCAAACCTTCGTCGCGAAAAGACTCCTGCAAAGCTTCGCTATTGCTGGACCACGAGCGAAGATCGAATCCTCCCTCACCCAAGCGAGATCTGGCTGATCTGGCAACCTCTGTCAAGGTGTCGAGATCATTACCCGTTAAGTAAAGGTTATCAACATACATAATTTTTAACAAGAAGTAGCTGCAAAGGTCTGAAGGATATTCCAAAACATGTTTTCTGATGACATAGTTGAGAATGAAGGGACTTGCGACAAAGCCAAACACTACTGAGGTATACCTATACACAAGCAGTTTGTTGTCTTTCATCCACAATATACAAAACCTATTCCGGTCTTCCTCGGAAGCCAACTTGATCTGTAAAAAAGCTTTCCGTATATCAGCCATAACCAAGTAATTGTCGTGCCTGAGTCCGAGCAATATGCTAAACAGATTACCCATTAAATCCACTCCCGGAAAGGCGGCTTCATTGAGCGACGGCTTTTTCCCTACTCTCACGCTGCAATTAAGAACTGGCCTTATTTTAGTGGTACAGGCAGGATCAAGCTTTACAACCTCTCTATGGGGCAAATAAATTCTACGACCCTGGGAACGAAGAGGAACTTCCTCCAGAATACCCTCGTCGAGTTGTTGTTGCAACACGGCATCGTAAGAATCGTACAGGTTTTTCCTTTTCAATCTATCAACCACCTTTCCAAGCACAGCACGGGCAATAGGAAAATTATTATCCACATCCGATAGGTTACCGTTCCAGACTAATTTAACCTGGTACTTGCCTTGATTGAAGTCTATTCCGGCGTCAAACTCTTTCAGCTTGTCGTTGTCAGACTCCGCAAATTCTTGCTCGGAGATGCCGATAGACTCAAGCTGGAAAATCTTGTCCAGGTTTGGTTCTACTTGAGTTTCGGACAACACGCCCGCAACAGGGTCGAGGCTCGTCTCGCGAGGCTCCAACACAAAATTAACAGCAGACTCGTACGCAGACTTTTCGGCATGCAAGTCTTTATACATAACAACGGCCTCGCGTCGATTTAGGAAATGTTCGACATTTCCAAACGGTATCAGCCTATCACACCAAGAAAACGCGGAACCTCTCATGCAAGGAACCACCTTCAAGTCGCGTACATATTGTATCAGGTCGACACCTAAGATTCCTTCAAAATTGACAGCATCCATATTATCTTTGAAGGAAAAGTCCGCCAACTCGCCGCATCGGCTAACATTACTGACAGCTTTCTGCAAGCTGTTAATCTCAAGCGCCATCTGGAAGTTTTGATCTATTAACACTGGAGCCTGGATCTGCTTTGTACCATCCAACAAATTTATGGTCATGCTCAATTCTGCGAATTCTCGCACACCCTTCTGCAAGAAGGAATCAACTGAGAACGGAGAAACCATTAAATTCCCATCAAACCTAATACGGTCCAATATTTTCGCTGAAATGTACGAGCGCTGGGAGCCGGTATCCAATAGGAACCGGACGTTGGTAACAGAGTCACCACGACTCACAGGCAGAGTTATACTTGGCAGCACGTAACCACATCTGACATCTGCAACAGAGTTTAAACAAAAGTTCGTGTTCAAGTTACTGGAAAAACTCCTGGCCTGGGGGCAAAGAGCAGCCACGTGAGTTTTCGCATGACAAAACTTACACTCGTAATCTAACCTGGCATAACACGTGCCAGTTTTATGCCTCCCACTCGTGCAAATGCTGCACAAGTTCAATTCGGCACATCTCTGCTTTCGGCTAGGGTATGACGGATACGCAGAACAGTTGGTCATGGAATGAGCCTGACTCAGGCAGAACTTACAAGCCCGACGGTCAGGGGCAGCCGCGGCGGAGTTCGCAAACACCGGCGCGCCCAGGACTCGAGGTGCAGTCGTGGGGGTAACTGATTTCGGAGTAGCGAGGTTAAACTGCCTTGGAGCGTCTGAAGGAGGCCGAAGATTTAAAGTAGCAATGACATCAACATAGGAATCTAAGACCTGTTGGAGAGTGGGATAATTGGTGTCCAGCTTTCTTGCCAATTCCTGGCGAAACACCGAAGGCAATTTCGAAAGGACAACATGCCCGAACAATTTGCAGCTAGTTTTTTCACTCAATATATCATATTGATAAATTTTAAGGTCAGCCAGCAAACTTCTCACTTCGCTTAGAAAAACCCTGGATTCCGCAAAATTTTTATCAGTCTCGCACCTCAGGTTGACAAGCTTCAAGCACAATTTATACACCAATTCTTCTTCATTTAGAAATTCACGCTGCAGCAAAGTTAACGCCACAGGATAATTTTCGTCGTTCACAATCAAATGTTCAACCAACTTCGCGGCATACCCTGCCAAGTAGCTCTTCAAATAAGTAAACTTGACGGAACTCGACAAACCAGGTCTATGCCCAACAGCATTGTTGAAAGAAACCATAAAACTGTGAAACGTCAGACAATCCCGAGAATCTCCCTTAAAAGGCTCTATTTTAATGGCTGGTAGTTTCACATCCTTCAAAAATTCAGCTTTCACAGAAGTTTCCCCTGAAGAGACGCTTTGCTTAGCAAAATCTCTCAGCGCTAGTTCCACCTCTAGGTGATATGCCAGCTGAGCATCGATCTCCGCATCAAGTGCTTCTTCTGAGATTTTTCCTTCCATCATCTTTGCAATCAAAGCCTCATCACACTCCCTCACCTGACGTAGGTTACACTGTATGAGATCGCGATGTACTGCAAGTTCAGATGCAGAGTCTCTGGCTTGAGCCTCCCGGGCTTTCTTCATAGCCAGCGTTATCTTACGCTTGAAGACTCCCCGCTTTTGCGCGAGGGTACTATTCATTTTGGAACGGTGACAAGTTCTGCAAAACAGCAATCTATAGAACCTGGAAAACGCACCCGTAGTTTAAATGACGAATCCTGCCACTGGAAGGAATTCAAGGTTAGGTTAGTGGCAAATCACTCATCACGCTAGACAGCGAAGACAGGAATCCCACCGGGAACCTGCAAATTAAGTTCAGTATTAAAGTTGTGTGGAGATTTTCTTCACACAACTCTTGCTGGAGGGTCAAACAAAAGAAATAATACCAATAGATTTATTGGGTCTAACTCGGAACAAGGCGCAAAACAAGGCGCAAAGCTCCAACGGGAGCCCAAGCCCAACGCAGCAACAAGAGTAGGCGTAAAACCCTCCAGTTTGGTGACAACCTATTGTCAGTTAATTAAGGCCTTTAAGAGGACATCCAGAAATAGCAACGACTAGGTTTACAAATTCTTGAATGAAAATAGACGTCATAGCCAGCACTTCTGTTGACTTCAGCGAAGAACAGACGGCTTAAGAACTTGGAAGGTTGAAATTTTGTCGGTCGAACGTCGGGGCATGCAGAGCAAGGCAGCGGCATGCGAACCCCGCTAAGGCCGACAAACGACAATCTAGAAAGACAAATTTAAATTAGAGGCAATAGGAGAAAGAAAGTGAAGTTTGAGCTTAATTTTAATGTCTCTCAAAATTTAGAGGAATTTAATATGGGAGTATTTACCTCATAGTCAAGGACTGAGTGAAATCGAAAGAAGTAGCAATAACTGGTCCAAGGGAGCCATTGCAGCGAGAGTTATACTGAAAAGAAAGATTAAGGCATTGGTAAGCATACAGCCAGAAACTTAAGAAATATAAAGAAGGAATTTATCAAGTTATGCTCAAATTTAGATTGAATTACAGACAAGGTGCCCCGTACCTGAACTTAATTTGGTCCAGTGTGCGGCGACTTTCGGACGTAGACTTGTAGTTGAGAAAAGATTCAAGGTGGCAAAGGAAACAAGAAGAAAGAAGAAAGAATTGCTCGGAGAGAGTTTGCACTCTCTTGCTAGATGAGCAAATCTTAGTTAAGGTAATATAGGCAACAGCCAAGGCAAGGTAAGGTAAGGTAATATAGGCAACAGCCAAGGCAAGGTAAGGTAAGGTAATATAGGCAACAGCCAAGGCAAGGTAAGGTAAGGTAATATAGGCAACAGCCAAGGCAAGGTAAGGTAAGGTAATATAGGCAACAGCCAAGGCAAGGTAAGGTAAGGTAATATAGGCAACAGCCAAGGCAAGGTAAGGTAAGGTAATATAGGCAACAGCCAAGGCAAGGTAAGGTAAGGTAATATAGGCAACAGCCAAGGCAAGGTAAGGTAAGGTAATATAGGCAACAGCCAAGGCAAGGTAAGGTAAGGTAATATAGGCAACAGCCAAGGCAAGGTAAGGTAAGGTAATATAGGCAACAGCCAAGGTAAGGTAAGGTACAGAAATATAGGCAACGGCCAAGGAGAGGTAATTTTACCTCCCACACAATTATACACACACACATAAGCACACATACACAGTCACACCAAGCATCACGGAAAGGTGCAAGTAAGGTAAGGGGAGTTGAGTAAAGGAGAGAAACGATTGCGAGAACATTGACTCGCACTTGCACTTGCAGATCTTCCACACAGTAGAAGTTACGCTAATCTTGGCAAAAAACGGCAACATGCCAGACGAGCACGCATGAAGAACGCAGATTACTGCGCACATAAACTTTAAAAAACGTAAAGGTGTTCGACACTAACTGACGAAAATAGCTATATGGACGAGCTTTCCAAATTAAAGGCTGGCCTGGAGATCACTGCTCTCCATCGTTCTACTACACCCTAAGTAAAACTTACAAAAAATTCCACTGACACAACAAAAGGTTGGCCCGGAATGTTACGGTCAGACAACCACTAAAAAATGTTAGGGAATTCCTCACAGTGTATGATTTGAACCAATCATGTGTATGATTTGAACCAATCATGTGTATGATTTGAACCAATCATGTGTGTGATTTGAACCAATCATGTGTATGATTTGAACCAATCATGTGTATGATTTGAACCAATCATGTGTGTGATTTGAACCAATCATGTGTATGATTTGAACCAATCATGTGTATGATTTGAACCAATCATGTGTGTGATTTGAACCAATCATGTGTATGATTTGAACCAATCATGTGTATGATTTGAACCAATCATGTGTATGATTTGAACCAATCATGTGTGTGATTTGAACCAATCATGTGTATGATTTGGACCAATCATGTGTATGATTTGAACCAATCATGTGTGTGATTTGAACCAATCATGTGTATGATTTGAACCAATCATGTGTATGATTTGAACCAATCATGTGTATGATTTGAACCAATCATGTGTATGATTTGAACCAATCATGTGTATGATTTGAACCAATCATGTGTATGATTTGAACCAATCATGTGTATGATTTGAACCAATCATGTGTGTGATTTGAACCAATCATGTGTATGATTTGAACCAATCATGTGTATGATTTGAACCAATCATGTGTGTGATTTGAACCAATCATGTGTGTGATTTGAACCAATCATGTGTGTGATTTGAACCATTCATATGTATGATTTGAACCAATCATGTGTATGATTTGAACCAATCATGTGTGTGATTTGAACCAATCATGTGTATGATTTGAACCAATCATGTGTGTGATTTGAACCAATCATGTGTATGATTAGAACCAATCATGTGTGTGATTTGAATCAATCATGTGTGTGATTTGAACCAATCATGTGTATGATTTGAACCAATCATGTGTGTGATTTGAACCAATCATGTGTATGATTTGAACCAATCATGTGTGTGATTTGAATCAATCATGTGTGTGATTTGAACCAATCATGTGTATGATTTGAACCAATCATGTGTGTGATTTGAATCAATCATGTGTGTGATTTGAACCAATCATCTGTGTGATTTGAACCAATCATGTGTGTGATTTGAACCAATCATGTGTATGATTTGAACCAATCATGTGTATGATTTGAATCAATCATGTGTGTGATTTGAACCAATCATGTGTGTGATTTGAACCAATCATGTGTGTGATTTGAACCAATCATGTGTGTGATATGAACCAATCATGTGTATGATTTGAACCAATCATGTGTGTGATTTGAACCAATCATGTGTGTGATTTGAACCAATCATGTGTGTGATTTGAACCAATCATGTGTGTGATTTGAACCAATCATGTGTGTGATTTGAATCAATCATGTGTGTGATTTGAACCAATCATGTGTATGATTTGAACCAATCATGTGTGTGATTTGAACCAATCATGTGTGTGATTTGAACCAATCATGTGTGTGATTTGAACCAATCATGTGTGTGATTTGAACCAATCATGTGTATGATTTGAACCAATCATGTGTATGATTTGAATCAATCATGTGTGTGATTTGAACCAATCATGTGTGTGATTTGAACCAATCATGTGTATGATTTGAACCAATCATGTGTGTGATTTGAACCAATCATGTGTGTGATTTGAACCAATCATGTGTGTGATTTGAACCAATCATGTGTATGATTTGAATCAATCATGTGTGTGATTTGAACCAATCATGTGTATGATTTGAACCAATCATGTGTGTGATTTGAACCAATCATGTGTGTGATTTGAACCAATCATGTGTATGATTTGAACCAATCATGTGTATGATTTGAACCAATCATGTGTAGGATTTGAACCAATCATGTGTATGATTTGAATCAATCATGTGTGTGATTTGAACCAATCATGTGTGTGATTTGAACCAATCATGTGTGTGATTTGAACCAATCATGTGTGTGATTTGAACCAATCATGTGTGTGATTTGAACCAGTCATGTGTGTGATTTGAACCAATCATGTGTGTGATTTGAACCAATCATGTGCGTGATTTGAACCAATCATGTGTGTGATTTGAACCAATCATGTGTGTGATTTGAACCAATCATGTGTGTGATTTGAACCAATCATGTGCGTGATTTGAACCAATCATGTGTATGATTTGAATCAATCATGTGTGTGATTTGAACCAATCATGTGTGTGATTTGAACCAATCATGTGTGTGATTTGAACCAATCATGTGTGTGATTTGAACCAATCATGTGTGTGATTTAAACCAATCATGTGTATGATTTGAACCAATCATGTGTGTGATTTGAACCAATCATGTGCGTGATTTGAACCAATCATGTGTGTGATTTGAACCAATCATGTGTGTGATTTGAACCAATCATGTGTGTGATTTGAACCAATCATGTGTATGATTTGAACCAATCATGTGTGTGATTTGAACCAATCATGTGTATGATTTGAACCAATCATGTGTGTGATTTGAACCAATCATGTGTGTGATTTGAACCAATCATTTGTATGATTTGAACCAATCATGTGTGTGATTTGAACCAATCATGTGTGTGATTTGAACCAATCATGTGTATGATTTGAACCAATCATGTGTGTGATTTGAACCAATCATGTGTATGATTTGAACCAATCATGTGTGTGATTTGAACCAATCATGTGTGTGATTTGAACCAATCATGTGTATGATTTGAACCAATCATGTGTGTGATTTGAACCAATCATGTGTATGATTTGAACCAATCATGTGTGTGATTTGAACCAATCATGTGTGTGATTTGAACCAATCATGTGTGTGATTTGAATCAATCATGTGTGTGATTTGAACCAATCATATGTATGATTTGAACCAATCATGTGTGTGATTTGAACCAATCATGTGTATGATTTGAACCAATCATGTGTGTGATTTGAACCAATCATGTGTGTGATTTGAACCAATCATGTGTATGATTTGAACCAATCATGTGTGTGATTTGAACCAATCATGTGTATGATTTGAACCAATCATGTGTGTGATTTGAACCAATCATGTGTGTGATTTGAACCAATCATGTGTATGATTTGAACCAATCATGTGTGTGATTTGAATCAATAATTTGTGTGATTTGAACCAATCATGTGTATGATTTGAACCAATCATGTGCATGATTTGAACCAATCATGTGCATGATTTGAACCAATCATGTGTATGATTTGAACCAATCATGTGTGTGATTTGAACCAATCATGTGTATGATTTGAACCAATCATGTGTATGATTTGAACCAATCATGTGTATGATTTGAACCAATCATGTGTATGATTTGAATCAATCATGTGTAGGATTTGAACCAATCATGTGTATGATTTGAACCAATCATGTGTATGATTTGAACCAATCATGTGTATGATTTGAACCAATCATGTGTATGATTTGAACCAATCATGTGTATGATTTGAACCAATCATGTGTATGATTTGAACCAATCATGTGTATGATTTGAACCAATCATGTGTATGATTTGAACCAATCAAGTGTATGATTTGAACCAATCATGTGTATGATTTGAACCAATCATGTGTGTGATTTGAACCAATCATGTGTGTGATTTGAACCAATCATGTGTATGATTTGAACCAATCATGTGCATGATTTGAACCAATCATGTGTATGATTTGAACCAATCATGTGTATGATTTGAACCAATCATGTGTGTGATTTGAACCAATCATGTGTGTGATTTGAACCAATCATGTGTATGATTTGAACCAATCATGTGTGTGATTTGAATCAATAATGTGTGTGATTTGAACCAATCATGTGTATGATTTGAACCAATCATGTGTTTGATTTGAACCAATCATGTGTGTGATTTGAACCAATCATATACAACTTCTCTGATACCATAACAGCGTAGTTTCGGTAGCAAAATGTCATTGTCCCCGCAATCGAATGCTTTTCGAAAGTCAAGAAATACGGAGAAAACAAGCTTCATCTATATGAGAATAAATGTATTGTGAATGATTTAATATAGCCTGTGTCGTCGATTTTTTAGGAAGGAAACCGTATTGTTTGTCGCACAGAAAATATTTGTATTCACAATAAGAATATATTTGATACACAATTTGCTCGAATATTTTGCTAATAATTGGTAGTACAGAGATAGGCCTATTAACATTAATGCAATTTTCATCACAAATTTTAAAAATAGGGGTCACTTTGGCAATTTTGAGAGAGTTGGGAAGATACTCTGGTAAAGCGATTGGTTGACAATGTTAGACATGCATGGTGCTATCATGTCAGCTGTGGCCTTAAGAACTTAACTTCAGCCGAGAACGTTTTTAATCCACTTGATTTATTTTCCCAGCTTTTTATGCACGTAATTACATCTGAGGGATTAGTTGGCGTGAAAAAGAAAGAGTCGTGTTCACGGACATGGTCCATGTATTGCAAGTTGTCTGTAGGCTCACTAGAAACGCTATCAGCAATATTTTTCCCTATGTTTACAAATAAGTTGCTAAAAACTGTTACAATATATTTTTTCTCGTGGTATTTTACATTTTTTTGAACGATGGGCTCGACTGTTTTCGTGGCATTATTATTCGGCTTATAGAATGAATTGAGCAGGCGCCAAGTTTTTTAATATTAGTTTTGCATTCAGTAAATTTGCGCGTAAAGTAAATTTATTTCGATGTTCGTATTTGATTTGTCACATGATTCCTGAATCTGTTATACGTTACTCTAGATATTCATCCTTCGTATAGTAGGGCTAGGTACGCTTGACGTTTCTTTATATTGATCACGATATCTTCAGTAATCCAGGACTTTTGTCTATTTTTCGGCGTAATTGTGCGGTTGATTATTGGAAAACACTGGTTAGATGCGGTCGTAATAATTCCAGTTAAATTTAGTATTGCTTCATCAATGTTATTCGCATTATTGTCCAGTTCATATATGTCCAATGATGTCATTTATTCTTCTAGAACAGTTCGCATTGTTCCCAAGTTATATTCGTTTACACAACGATATGAAAAAGTCTCACCCTGTGGGCTGGTACAAGCACTATAGACATTTTTCTTGATGAGAAACAGTGGGAAATGGTCAGATAAGTCAGAAATTATTATTCTGCTCAGGAAATGAGTTGGATCTACCATGAAAATATTATCGAGCAGCGTAGCAGATTCTAATGAAGCCCGAGTAGGTTTCGTGATGATTGGAAGGAAGGATTTAGACTGAAAAACATTTATGAAGTTTGAGACTTGCTCACAGCTTTCATGTTTTAAAAGATCGTAATTGAAATCCCTGTAGTTGAAATAATTATAGTTGAAACTCTTTATAAATTGTTGTAATTTGAATGAATAAATGAATGAATACATAAATAAACACACAATGAGAATTATTAGGTTAGATTTTGTCATAATATTCGTAGGGTGTATAATATTTCTCTGGATAAGTTCTAGAACTATCTTTTGATTACTACTAATTTCTACCTGCCAAACGATCTGTCGGATTGGTATTACATTCAAAGGTAAAAGAGTATGTAGGGAAACATACCAAATCGATGATTGAGAGGGCCTTTATGTACAGTAATGGTTTGTAAAGATGGTATGATAGCGGCCGTTGGCATTGGTAGATTGTGGCCCTTGGTGTGCGCCAAGCGCCATCCATGCCCCTCTTCCCCCGTTCGCCTCAGAGGTCTTATAAGCGGTGAGCTCTTTAGGGCCCGCGCATTTGGTTCGCGTCCCCACCTGTACAGCATCCTACCAGTAAACGCTGCCCTTCTCCATTGTTATCTCTAACCTCTGTCTGCCTGTATATTTGGTGGCCAGAGAGTTGACGCGTCGTGCTGATAACGCGAATGTCGTGGGTTCGCGTCCCCACCTGTACAGCATCCTACCAGTAAACGCTGCCCTTCTCCATTGTTATCTCTAACCTCTGTCTGCCTGTATATTTGGTGGCCAGAGAGTTGACGCGTCGTGCTGATAACGCGAATGTCGTGGGTTCGCGTCCCCACCTGTACAGCATCCTACCAGTAAACGCTGCCCTTCTCCATTGTTATCTCTAACCTCTGTCTGCCTGTATATTTGGTGGCCAGAGAGTTGACGGACCCACGAATTCGTGAAGATATATTTGGGAAGTCAAGTAGATATAGTATTCGACGTACAGAAGTTTGAGAAGAAGAAGTTTGAGAAGTACAGAAGTTTGAGAAGAAGATCCAGTGACTTCAGCAAATCAACACGGCGGAGGAGATTACTGATAACTACAGAGAAATTAAGAGAACTACCGAGAAGATCGTCTGGTGACGACAAGAATTATAACTTCTAAGAAGAATCTGAAGAGACAGTCAGAGCAACAAGAAATCGAGAATAAGGACAGCGTCTACAGAGAGCTTCAGAGATCTGCGAGAGGGCGGCTACAGATCTTAAACTACATCTGCGAGGTGTGTCAACCGATTACAGCTACGTTATTTTCGTGCTACGGACGAAGCAGTAACGGTGCATCGCTTCCAACGACTGCAGAGACCGCGACATCGTTCGACAACAACGACAACTAAAACTACAATTTAAGATAAGTAACGCAGCAACAATAAATATTTATAATTGTTACAGTTCCGTTGCAGCCTAGATATTTATTGAGCGTGAGGCAGACAGCGTGCAGTGCGCCTCCCTTCATACATTCATCGGCCGAGCCGCGTAAAAGCGCTCGTCAGCAGAAGTAGAGTTTTTGCCAGGCAGTTTTTTGCATTTGCAGAGTGCAAGCAGTGTGTTCAATAACCCCTAGACATGAGCTGTTTTTAAGATGTTATGAGAGCTGTTTTTAATGTGAGTGGCACTATTTTCTCGAAGTGTTGCTATAAGTGTTTCAAGTAATTTTGTATTGTAGCCTGAAACATTAATTTTGTATTGTATTTGTATTGCAGGCTCAATTAATTTTCGCTTGAGCAATCATTAAGCTCAGTTGAGCAGTAAGGTAATTTGTAATACCTAAACATCAAACTAGTAACGTAACTATGCCTGAAATTTCGGTAACCAGCGCTCCTGTAGTGAGTACAATGACTGCCACGAATATTTTTCTAGCGATGATATGTTGGCGAAAGAGACATAAGTATCCTTAAATGCCTCCTGTAGCCAGTGCAACAGTTAGGTCATGTAATGCTCCCTGTAATTTGAGCGAGGCGGTCAGTTGCAAAATGCTCTTTAAAAGTATCCCTGTTTGTCTGCGGGCAGAAAGGTCATTTTTGGGGTGACTATTTTTTGGACATTTATTGTGTCATTTTTAAAGATCATATTTGAGTTTTTTTGCTGGTTGCGTCTGATGGGATGCTGCAGGGGGAGGTGCGTTTCCAATTTGCCCAAAGGTAATGCTGAAGACCTTTGTAAAACTCAACGTTCAAGCAGTTAGAGAGTAAGAGGAAAATTGTTTGCAAGAGAATCATTGCATTTTGATTTCGAGGAAGTACTACTGATCAAAGGATCAATTATTGAAAGAACAATTCGCTGTATTAAGATGACAGGAATTAGTCAAAAGATGATGTAAAAGTAGTACAATGCATTGAAATGATGTAATAGTGATGAAATATGTACTGAGAAATGCAATGTGATTTCGAGAATTAAAAATATATTAAAGTTGGAAGATACTCTTTCAAGTGAAGTAAGTAATAATGGATGTTCAGATGATACATTCCTGATGTTATTGCTCTGAGTACGATAGAAGAAATATGTGAGAAATATGTGAGAAAAATAGAGCAAAAAGAGAAGATACCGCGGCAGAGTGAATGTCCGTGAGAGTATAAATAAAGCGTTGCAGCGCTTGGTAAAGATACCGACAAGTCTGTGGATATATCTGGTAAAATGGTTTAAGGTTACCAGGTACATTTACCAGCGAGGTCGAGTAATACTGTTGAGTAATTCGCGCAGACAATTAAGTGAATAAGCTTTTGCAGAAGCTGTTACCGTTGATTTTCATTGGGACTCTGATTTCAGTTCATAATTTCATGTGGTGGAAGTAATACCATTGATACCATGACGGTCAGAGTTATGCATTGTAGATTGCGGTTGTCATTGTGCTGGCGAATAATAATGAGAGGCGATAGATGCCCGTAAATTAACCACACGTGGTGGTCTGGTAATAAGTTAAAGAGTAACGAGTATCGAGTATCAAGTATCACTGGTAAAGAGTATCGAGTAAAGTTACCAGTGCAGCTGCACTGCAGCGCACACGAGTGAGTGTGATGTTTTTTTGCTTGATGCAGAGGCAGATGTTTTTTTTTGTACTCCGGCGCAAGGCCGAGAGCTGTGCTCAGCACAGGCTGCACAAGGCATTGAACTTTAGCGAGGTGCGAGAGGCGCAAGGCGACGCATTTCCGGTCACTCGGACTGGCAACATGCAGACAGTGGTGACTGCAGTTCAATGTACGGATGATTGTGACTGGTGTGACTGGTGGATAGTCATGAATTAGATGTGTTTTGAACGTGAGAGGCCACACTAATTCAGTGTGGGAGTAAAATTTAATTTACTTCATAGTCATTTGTCAATGAGAGAGGCTTCGTTTAATAATCCTTCAGTTAATAATTTTTGAGCACGTTGAAACGATCGAGTGCATCATAAAAGTCATTTTACAAGCCTATCTGAATTTCATGTTCAGTAAAATTTTGTGCTATGTAATTTAAAATGTTTTAATTCTAAAAAGAATGCAATTTATTTTATTTTTTATTTTAAAATTGTCCAATTGACAATTTACAACTGATTGAAAGATTAAAAGTGATTGTCAAGCATTTAAAGTGAAAATTGATTTTGATTTGATTTTTGAAGTACGTTCTTACGTATGTTTCTTATGTATATACCAAGTATTTTCAGTGCTTTTGCTATGTTTCGTTGTATTCTCGTAAACGTTTTGCTTATAATCTATTTGCTTCCAATTTTGCATTGTAGTGTTCGTCTGCAAAAAGCAGCATGGTGAATCTCTTTGAACTGAAGTAACCTTTCTGGTTATGTTTTTAAATTCGAGGTTTTATTCGGTGAATACGTGCTTGTGAGGAATTTGCTGTTTATGAAATTTGTTCTTTTTTTTTGTTTTTCCTTGCTCACGCCTGTGGATTTTTAATTAGTTCGCAGCTAAAAATAGCTCGTTGCCGGCGAGAGGCATGCGCTGACTTGGCTGACGAGTCGATGAGGCGGTGCACTTTTGCTGTCTCAGCAAAATTAAATTAAATCGATTTGAAATCAGCACTCACGTGGCTGGAAATTTCCCGAACGAGACTCAAAAATGTAGTTCTCAATTTATAGGTAAATACTTTAGATTAATGGGAGGTGAATGGACTTTGCCTAAACTTATGCTTTAACATTTGGGGTCATGAGTAGACTGTTAACTCAATTAATGAGATTCGTACTTAGTATTATTTACCTGTTTGAATTTTAATTTCTTTATATTTTTAATTGGTTGTTAACTCATGTTGTTGATATCTGGCCATGCTAATTGTTTCTTTGTTTTCGTTTCATTTCAGCTTCGCGTGCTGTGCGAGTGACAGCGGGTACGGGCAGGTACCGCGTGTTAAGCACGTGGCGCGTACACGTGGTTGAGCCGTGCTCCGCTCAGACGGCGTGGTGCCTCAGCGACTTTGTTCTCAAAAACCAAAAACACATAAACTTTGACGACAGTAGAGTTTCAGAATTGGAAATTGAGATTGGAAATAATAAGAAAAATTATGAGAAAATTGAAATTGAAATATTGGAAAAAGGAGCTGGAAAATATTACTGGAAAAATTTATGCGCTCGTTGAAAATCGAGTTTATTTGTATTTGAAAATGCGACTAAAATTCGGACTGAAGATGGGAAAGCGTTGTTGAAAATTATGCAAGAATTATGCTTTTGGTTGGATGCGTTTAACTCCGTGAAAATTGGAGGGTAAAATGTAATCAGGAAATATAATAAGAAACATGTTGAAAAGTTTTATGCGTTTAAAGGTTTATGCGTTTAAATGTGTTTAATTCGTTTAGATGTTTTATAATCGTATTAATCATATAATCTATTTGTGTTACACTTTTAACGGGCTCCACGGCACAGGCATTAATTGTTTCCGTAAGTTGTTTTAATGTCATATTTGAATATTTGATCTAACTTGTTCCCGATTTTGCGAGTATAATCTCTACAAAAACAATATGAACTCTACGGAGCAAGTATCCCTTTTTCCTTTCGATTAATCATCGGGACTTCCTGCGTATATCCCATTGATCCGATTATTAAGTATTAATTCTTTGAAAGTTTGAATAAGACAAATTAATTAATTTTTACTTTTAAGTTGAGTAAGTTTGAATTAATTAATTAACTTCTAATCATTCCCCAATTAATCATTGACCATTTGATTTTAGCATTCCTTTTGCCTTGCTTTGAACAGCGATTTATGGTTGTTTACTATTTAACCGTATGTTATCCACGCTTCGCTTTTTACTGTTTTTACTGACGTTTCGTTTTCGTGCGTTGAGTTTTACTTTAAGTTTTGATAGGTTCAGAGTGGGTTTACCAAAATTTCGACTATTAGTGTTTATGATTTGAGCTTGTATCGCGGTATTTTTCCGCAGTGGCAGCGGCCACTATTTTTTACGAAGGGTTTAAATTATTGTTTTTGCGTTAATGTCTATGACTATTGTTGTTTTAACTGGCGTTTTACTCATGTATTTAATTTTAACACTTTAACTCGATGTTTTCTAAATGCGCTGTAAAATTATTGATTAATTTTTTCATTTATTAAAACAATCGTTTTTAAAATCAGGTTTCTTTTAAAGTTATTGTCTAGTACGAACCATGTACTGTGTAATGGTGTTGTACCGAGTACTTTAATTTTACGTTTTGAAGAAAAGGGCATTTTTGTTTTATCGCTTCAGCGCCCTTGTTCTTCTTGCTTGCGTTGCAGTGTTAAAAATAATTCTTTTGCGAGGTATCTCTGAGTTTGATCAAATTTAATTGTTTGGAATAATGATGTTATATTCGAGTTTTTACATGCATTTGAGGCGGATTTAGTGTTTGAGGTTAAAATTTTTGTTTATATCCGCCCGAATATTATTTTTTTTTATTTATAATTGAATACCTATCCGGGTAAAGGGGGGAGGTATGTGCGCCAAGCGCCATCCATGCCCCTCTTCCCCCGTTCGCCTCAGAGGTCTTATAAGCGGTGAGCTCTTTAGGGCCCGCGCATTTGGTTCGCGTCCCCACCTGTACAGCATCCTACCAGTAAACGCTGCCCTTCTCCATTGTTATCTCTAACCTCTGTCTGCCTGTATATTGGCATTGGTAGATTGTGGCCATTGGCATTGGTAGATTGTGGCCATTGGCATTGGTAGATTGTGGCCACTGGCATGGGTGGATTGTGGCCATTGGCATTGATGGATTGTGGCCATTGGCATTGGTGGATTGTAGCCACTGGCATTGGTAGATTGTAGCCATTGGCATTGGTAGATTGAGGCCTTTAGTATTGGCGGATTGTAGGCATTGGTATTGGTAGATTGTTGGCATTGTCATTGGTGGATTGTGGCCATTGGCATTGGTAGATTGAGGCCTTTAGTATTGGCGGTTTGTAGGCATTGGTATTGGTAGATTGTTGGCATTGTCATTGGTGGATTGTGGCCATTGGCATCGATGGATTGTAGGCATTTTCGATAGTTGATATATTGCGAGTAGCTCAATATTTTGTAATTACCAAGGATGAGTCTGATTCAATAGGAGAAAATAAGCTCATAGGGGTCAATGAAAGTACGTTACGGTTGAACTCAATAATTTTAAGTCAAGCAGAACGTGTATGTATTATGTAAAATTACGTTAAAATTACGCAAAAATAGCTTCAGTTTTGGAGAAAGCGAATGAAAGCAGCATAATGACTCCAGACGATACAGGATGCATGTGGACTGTGCACGTAGTCTATATACTGGAATATGAGTCTAAATTTCATAGAACGAACGTGAATTGTCCGGGAATAACCTTGAAAGATAAATATGAGTCTGCAATGCGTATAAATTACGAAAGATGACTTTTTTATTATATTATAAAATTCATGGCAGTATTATCTTTTATTCGTACACTAAATATTCTTAAATTAATGGGTGAAATCCTTCCCCTAAAGTTCACATAACACATCGGCAAACTGGTACCTAACGAGCTCAACTTTTAGCACACTTAGCGCTTCCTATACCATGAAAACATCGCTTTTTCAACCCCATAACGACCATTTTTTGTTTTTAACGAAATGCAACAGTCATTTCTCATAAATTATACTACATGAAACTTAGTATAGATGAACTTTTCATCGACACATTTAGATTGAAAGATGAAAAATTCTGAAAGTCCTTCAGGAAGAACGTCGGTCGATACAGAGTGAACTGAAACACTCAAGCCTAAATCCCGCTTACATCCTTTGACACTCTCTTTGATGGTCACTTTTCTGCCGCCACACGGAGATGTTGGTTAAGTTCACTGCACGGCTCAGAAAATGGCAAAGAAAGGCCTAATTTTATTGGCGGCTGAGTTTTGCGCCGCGCCGCAAAAGTATTTAATTGCTTATGCCAATCAATTCCGCATGATTGACGTCGCCCAGGAGCTAATTGACGCCCCAACAGAAATTGATGGAGGGAGGCGCGTTTTTGGACAGCGGCGTAAGGAGGTGCGCTGTTGAAGCCGCGGGGGGGAGGGGGGGGAGGGTGTGGTCCTTTGGAGGCTGTGAATTTGTAAAGGTGCTTCGCGATCAGCCTTAAACTTCACTGATAAATTTTGCGGCAGAAATTTTGGGGTGGAAATTTTGGGGTATACGTTTTTGGGGTAGAAATTTTCGAGGAAAAATATTTGCATTAAAATTTTGGAGTAGAAATTTCGAAAGAAAAATTTTGGAGGAAAAATTTTGGAGGGAGAATTTTGGAGGAGAATTTTTGGAGGGGGAATTTTGGAGGGGGAATTTTGGAGGAGAAATTTCGGAGGAAGAATTTTGGAGGAGAATTTTTGGAGGGGGAATTTTGGAGGAGAAATTTTGGAGGGGGAATTTTAGAGGAGAAATTTTGGAGGAAGAATTTTGGAGGAGAATTTTTGGAGGGGGAATTTTGGAGAGGGAATTTTGGAGGAGAATTTTTGGAGGGGGAATTTTGGAGGGGAAATTTTGGAGGGGGAATTTTGGAGGAGAATTTTTGGAGGGGGAATTTTGGAGGGGAAATTTTGGAGGAGAAATTTTGGAGGAGAAATTTTGCAGTAGAAATTTCAGAGTGGACACACCACAGCATCACAACACAACTGCACCACAGCACCACAGCACCACAGCACCCCAGCACCACAGCACCACAGCACCACAGCACCACAGCACCACAGCACCACAGCACCACAGCACCACAACACCACAGCACCACAAACCACAGCACCATAGCACCACACCACCACAGCACCACACCACCACAGCAACAAATGAGCCAAACCTTACAGACGGGGAATAAATAACTGGGCAGAGCCAACTCTAAAGTTTTAATTTAACCGTAGGAACACACGGTTTAGCCGTTACAATAATTTTATCAACTTGAAGCTGGACTGCTGGTGCCCGGTTTAAATTAGTGCGACCCGACTTCACCCGTGAAACGAGATGAAATAGGCACATGGGTGCACCCCCGTCTGGGCCTGCTCCTCTCACGACTACAACCTGGAATAGTAAAATTACATGAGCATTTTTTCAGAGCACTATAAGAAGTTTGTCGCTCTGTAAGGAATGGTCGTTAAAAGTTCATGAACACTATTCCACTGAAATTTCATACAATAAAGAAGAAGAAAATTCGGAAGAGAATAAACAAATTTGCTCATTGTATAGGCATAAGTAATAAGATTTTAAATTTGAATGAATTAGAGCGAAATAGCCCCTACTTCACGAATGAAGTTTTACTTTGCCTCAATCACCCTAACAAGTGCCTTTCATTTAGGGCGACGTATCTAAGGCAAAGCCGGGCAGTAGAGCTGTGCTGTGGTGCGGTGTGCTGCCATCTCCAGGCTGCATTGAGTGGCGAAGACGAGACGGGGGCCCCGGTCGGAGCTAGCTCACTCCATCACGATAGCGAAGCTGCTATACTAATCAAAATGATGACGATGGTTCCAAGGCACTCTTATTACTAGACAACAGCCTAGTACAGAAACAAAATGCACCAAGTTAGGAGTGAGTAGGCTGGGCATTGCCCTTAAGGTCGTTCTAGCTTCTGTTTGATGCGCTACCACCGGTGCTTGAAGCAGGCAAATCTTTATCTTTATCTTCAAGCTTGAAGAAAGGAGGGCAAACCCTCGGTTCGTAACCCATTACGAAAGGCACATTAGATTTAGTAATTGAATAACAAACAAGTTATTGAAGAGCAAATTTGGTGAAGAACAGGTTTGAAAATTGGCAGGGATGCATTGAAATTTTTATGCGAAATTTCTGAACAACAAAGGTATGAGAGGCACGATAAGTTGCGTCCGTATATATTCTCACTGAATGTTGCTCAAATTGTTGGAATTTTTGTCTGATTTCATCACTATTTGGGTCGTGTTCTGTCTACTGATGGTCAGGTGCTGTGCTTGGTGCTGGTCAGACTGTGGTCAAGTGGGGGCTGAGTTGTGGTCAAGTTTTACTTAAATTCTGGTCAAGTTCTGGTCATGACCTGGTCAAGTTATGGTCCAGTTTTGCTCAGGTTATGATTAAATTTGGGTAAGCTCTTGTCAAGTTTTGTCATATTCTGGTCCAGGTCTGGTCAAGTTTTGCTCAAGTTATGGTCAAGTTCTGGTCAAGTTCTGGTCAAGTTCTGGTCAAGTTCTGGTCAAGTTCTGGTCAAGTTCTGGTTAAGTTCTAGTAGAGTTCTGTTCAAGTTCTGGTCAAGTTCTGGTCAAGTTCTGGTCAAGTTCTGGTCAAATTCTGGTCAAGTTCTCTTCAAGTGCTGGTTAAGTTCTAGTAAAGTTCTGGTCAAGTTCTAGTAAAGTTCTGGTCATGTTCTAGTCAAGTTCTGGTTAAGTTCTAGTCAAGTTCTGGTCAAGTTCTGGTAAGTTCTGGTTAAATTCTGGTCAAGTTCTGTTCAAGTTCTGGTCAAGTTCTGGTCAGGTTCTGGTCAAGTTCTGGTCAAGTTCTGGTCAAGTTCTGGTCAAGTTCTGGTCAAGTTCTGGTAAAGTTCTGTTCAAGTTCTGGTCAAGTTCTGGTCAGGTTCTGGTCAAGTTCTGGTCAAGTTCTGGTCAAGTTTTGGTCAAGTTCTGGTCAAGTTCTGGTCAAGTTCTGGTCAAGTTCTGGTCAAGTTCTTGTCACGTTCTTGTTAAGTTCTGGTCAAGTTCTGGTCAAGTTCTGGTCATGTTCTGATCAAGTTTTGGTCAAGTTCTGGTCACGTTCTGGTCAAGTTCTGGTCAAGTTCTGATCAAGTTCTTGTCAAGTTCTGGTCAAGTTCTGTTCAAGTTCTGGTCAAGTTCTGGTCAAGTTCTGGTCAAGTTCTGGTCAAGTTCTGGTCAAGTTCTGGTCAAGTTCTGGTCAAGTTCTGGTCAAGTTCTGGTCAAGTTCTGGTCAAGTTCTGGTCAAGTTCTGGTCAAGTTCTGGTCAAGTTCTGGTCAAGTTCTGGTCAAGTTCTGGTCAAGATCTGGTCAAGTTCTGGTCAAGTTCTGGTCAAGTTCTGGTCAAGTTCTGATCAAGTTCTGGTCAAGTTCTGGTCAAGTCCTTGTCAAGTTCTGGTCAAGTTCTGGTCAAGTTCTGGTCAAGTTCTGGTCAAGTTCTGGTCAAGTTCTGGTCAAGTTCTGGTCAAGTTCTGGTCAAGTTCTGGTCAAGTTCTGGTCAAGTTCTGGTCAAGTTCTGGTCAAGTTCTGGTCAAGTTCTGGTCAAGTTCTGGTCAAGTTCTTTTCAAGTTCTGGTCGAGTTCTGGTCAAGTTCTGGTCAAGTTCTGGTCAAGTTCTGGTCAAGTTCTGGTCAAGTTCTGGTCAAGTTCTGGTCAAGTTCTGGTCAAGTTTTGGTCAAGTTCTGGTCAAGTTCTGATCAAGTTCTGGTCAAGTTCTGGTTAAGTTCTAGTAAAGTTCTGGTCAAGTTCTAGTAAAGTACTGGTCATGTTCTAGTCAAATTCTGGTTAAGTTCTAGTCAAGTTCTGGTCATGTTCTGGTCAAGTTCTGGTTAGGTTCTGGTCATGTTCTAGTCAAGTTCTGGTTAAGTTCTAGCCAAGTTCTGGTCATGTTCTGGTCAAGTTCTGGTTAGGTTCTAGGCATGTTCTTGTCAAGTTCTGGTTAAGTTCTACTCAAGTTCTGGTCATGTTCTGGTCAAATTCTAGTAAAATTCTGGTTAAGTTCTGGTCAGTTTCTGGTTAGGTTCTGGTCAAGTTCTGGTCAAATTCTGGTTAAGTTCTAGTCAAGTTTTGGTCATGTTCTGGTCAAATTCTAGTAAAGTTCTGGTTAAGTTCTGGTCAGTTTCTGGTTAGGTTCTGGTCATGTTCTAGTCAAGTTCTAGTAAAGTTCTGGTTAAGTTCTGGTCAAGTTCTGGTCAAGTTCTGATCAAGTTCTGGTCAAGTTCTGGTTAAGTTCTAGTAAAGTTCTGGTCAAGTTCTAGTAAAGTACTGGTCATGTTCTAGTCAAATTCTGGTTAAGTTCTAGTCAAGTTCTGGTCATGTTCTGGTCAAGTTCTGGTTAGGTTCTGGTCATGTTCTAGTCAAGTTCTGGTTAAGTTCTAGCCAAGTTCTGGTCATGTTCTGGTCAAGTTCTGGTTAGGTTCTAGGCATGTTCTTGTCAAGTTCTGGTTAAGTTCTACTCAAGTTCTGGTCATGTTCTGGTCAAATTCTAGTAAAATTCTGGTTAAGTTCTGGTCAGTTTCTGGTTAGGTTCTGGTCAAGTTCTGGTCAAATTCTGGTTAAGTTCTAGTCAAGTTTTGGTCATGTTCTGGTCAAATTCTAGTAAAGTTCTGGTCAAGTTCTGGTTAAGTTCTAGTCAAGTTCTGGTCATGTTTTGGTCAAATTCTAGTAAAGTTCTGGTTAAGTTCTGGTCAGTTTCTGGTTAGGTTCTGGTCAAGTTCTGGTCAAGTTCTGGTTAAGTTCTAGTCAAGTTCTGGTCATGTTTTGGTCAAATTCTAGTAAAGTTCTGGTTAAGTTCTGGTCAAGTTCTGGTTAGGTTCTGGTCATGTTCTAGTCAAGTTCTGGTTAAGTTCTAGTCAAGTTCTGGTCATGTTCTGGTCAAATTCTAGTAAAGTTCTGGTTAAGTTCTAGTCAAGTTCTGGTTAAGTTCTAGTCAAGTTCTGGTCATGTTCTGGTCAAATTCTAGTAAAGTTCTGGTTAAGTTCTAGTCAAGTTCTGGTCATGTTCTGGTCAAGTTCTGGTTAGGTTCAGGTCATGTTCTAGTCAAGTTCTGGTTAAGTTCTTGTCAAGTTCTGGTCATGTTCTGGTCAAATTCTAGTAAAATTCTGGTTAAGTTCTAGTCAAGTTCTGGTCATGTTCTGGTCAAATTCTAGTAAAGTTCTGGTTAAGTTCTAGTCAAGTTCTGGTCATGTTTTGGTCAAATTCTAGTAAAGTTCTGGTTAAGTTCTAGTCAAGTTCTGGTCATGCTCTGTTCAAATTCTAGTAAAGTTCTGATTAGGTTCTAGTCAAGTTCTGGTCATGTTCTGTTCAAATTCTAGTAAAGTTCTGGTTAAGTTCTAGTCAAGTTCTGGTCATGTTCTTTTCAAATTCTAGTAAAGTTCTGGTTAAGTTCTAGTCAAGTTTGGTCATGTTCTGTTCAAATTCTAGTAAAGTTCTGGTTAATTTCTGGTCAAGTTCTGGTCATGCTCTGTTCAAATTCTAGTAAAGTTCTGGTTAAGTTCTAGTCAAGTTCTGGTCATGTTCTGTTCAAACTCTAGTAAAGTTCTGGTTAAGTTCTAGTCAAGTTCTGGTCATGTTCTGTTCAAATTCTAGTAAAGTTCTGGTTAAGTTCTAGTCAAGTTCTGGTCATGTTCTGTTAAAATTCTAGTAAAGTTCTGGTTAAGTTCTAGTCAAGTTCTGGTCTTGTTCTGTTCAAATTCTAGTAAAGTTCTGAATAAGTTCTAGTCAAGTTCTGGTCATGTTCTGTCAAAATTCTAGTAAAGTTCTGGTTAATTTCTGGTCAAGTTCTGGTCATGTTCTGTTCAAATTCTAGTAAAATTCTGGTTAAGTTCTAGTCAAGTTCTGGTCATGTTCTGTTCAAACTCTAGTAAAGTTCTGGTTAAGTTCTAGTCAAGTTCTGGTCATGTTCTGTTCAAATTCTAGTAAAGTTCTGGTTAAGTTCTAGTCAAGTTCTGGTTAGGTTCTGGTCAAATTCTAGTAAAGTTCTGGTTAAGTTCTGGTCAAGTTCTGGTTAGGTTCTGGTCATGTTCTAGTAAAGTTCTGGTTAAGTTCTGGTCAAGTTCTGGTCATGTTCTGGTCAAATTCTAGTAAAGTTCTGGTTAAGTTCTAGTCAATTTCTGGTCATGTTCTGGTTAAATTCTAGTAAAGTTCTGGTTAAGTTCTCATCAACAAGCTCGCAAAATGTTGCTGAAATTGGTCAACAATTCTAACACTCATGTCCTTCACAAGACAGCGCTTTCTACGGCTGATCACATTGCAGCAGTTTTGGTGAGGTGAGAACTTCATTTCCCACGAAAAATTTTGCAGTTAATAACAAACAAACTTCGTTAATGATATTTGCGGTTTTACTGAATCACATACTTTTTATGAAACAAAAAAAAATAGAATACAGATGAAAAATTGTAGCATAAATCTACGGAATTCACAACCATGTTTTAACGAAACTGGAAACTCATGCTGGAGAGCGCGAATTTTGTTCGCTCGACAAATTACGCGTTCAGTTGCATGAATTTCTTGTTGATTTCCACGCACTTTTTGAGGGAAGTTCATGAATTTTTTGCAGAGTTTTGCATGGATGTCGCAGCAGCAGGACTCAATAAGATGGTAATGAGACAGCGTAATTAGATGGCGCTGTAAACAGTACCTCCGGCGCTGCATTCTGCGGCAGTCCCCGATAGCGCTGTGCCCCTTGTGTGGTGTTTGTGCCCGGTGTGTGTTGTGTTGTGGCGTGTTGTGTGGTGTTTGTGCCCGGTGTGTGTTGTGTTGTGGTGTGTTGTGTGGTGTTTGTGCCCGGTGTGTGTTGTGCTGTGCCACTTGTGTGGTGTTTGTGCCCGGTGTGTGTTGTGCTGTGGCGTGTTGTGTGGTGTTTGTGCCCGGTGTGTGTTGTGCTGTGGTGTGTTGTGTGGTGTCGTGGTGCATGTTGCACTGTGGGGGGTGTTGTGCTGTGGTGTGTTGTGTGGTGTTTGTGCCCGGTGTGTGTTGTGCTGTGGCGTGTAGTGTTGTGTTTGTGCCCGGTGTGCGTTGTGCTGTGGCGTGTTATGTGGTGTTTGTGCCCGGTGTGTGTTGTGCTGTGCCACTTGTGTGGTGTTTGTGCCCGGTGTGTGTTGTGCTGTGGTGTGTTGTGTTGTGTCGTGGTGATGCATGTTGCACTGTGGTGTGTGTTGTGCTGTGGTGTGTTGTGTTGTGTCGTGGTGTGTTGTGTGGTGTTTGTGTCCGGTGTGTGTTTTGCTGTGGTGTGTTGTGTGGTGTTTGTGCCCGGTGTGTGTTGTGCTGTGCCACTTGTGTGGTGTTTGTGCCCGGTGTGTGTTGTGCTGTGGCGTGTTGTGTGGTGTTAGTGCCCGGTGTGTGTTGTGTTGTGTTGTGGTGTGTTGTGTGGTGTTTGTGCCCGGTGTGTGTTGTGTTGTGGTGTGTTGTGTGGTGTTTGTGCCCGGTGTGTGTTGTGCTGTGGTGTGTTGTGTGGTGTTTGTGCCCGGTGTGTGTTGTGCTGTGGTGTGTTGTGTGGTGTTTGGGCCCGGTGTGTGTTGTGCTGTGGCGTGTTGTGTGGTGTTTGTGCCCGGTGTGTGTTGTGTTGTGGTGTGTTGTGTGGTGTTTGTGCCCGGTGTGTGTTGTGCTGTGGCGTGTTGTGTGGTGTTTGTGCCCGGTGTGTGTTGTGCTGTGGCGTGTTGTGTGGTGTTTGTGCCCGGTGTGTGTTGTGTTGTGGTGTGTTGTGTGGTGTTTGTGCCCGGTGTGTATTGTATTGTGGTGTGTTGTCTGGTGTTTGTGCCCGGTGTGTGTTGTGTTGTGGTGTGTTTTGTGGTATTTGTGCCCGGTGTGTGTTGTGCTGTGGTGTGTTGTGTGGTGTTTGTGCCCGGTGTGTGTTGTGCTGTGGCGTGTTGTGTGGTGTTTGTGCCCGGTGTGTGTTGTGTTGTGGTGTGTTGTGTGGTGTTTGTGCCCGGTGTATGTTGTGCTGTGGCGTGTTGTGTGGTGTTTGTGCCCGGTGTGTGTTGTGCTGTGGTGTGTTGTGCTGTGGTGTGTTTGTGCCCGGTGTGTGTTGTGCTGTGGTATGTTGTGCTGTGGTGTGTTGTGCTGTGGTGTGTTGTGCTGTGGTGTGTTGTGCTGTAGTGTGTTGTGTGGTGTTTGTGCCCGGTGTGTGTTGTGCTGTGGTGTGTTGTGCTGTGGTGTGTTGTGCTGTGGTGTGTTGTGCTGTGGTGTGTTGTGCTGTGGTGTGTTGTGTGGTGTTTGTGCCCGGTGTGTGTTGTGCTGTGGTGTGGTGTGTTGTGTGGTGTTTGTGCCCGGTGTGTGTTGTGCTGTGGCGTGTTGTGTTGTGTCGTGGTGCATGTTGCGGTGTGGTGTGTGTTGTGCTGTGGTGTGTGTTGTGCTGTGGTGTGTTGTGCTGTGGTGTGTTGTGTTGGGGCGTGTTGTGTTATGTCGTGGTGCATGTTGCGCTGTGGTGTGTGTTGTGCTGTGGTGTGTGTTGTGCTGGGATGTGTTGTGCTGTGGTGTGTTGTGCTGTGGTGTGTTGTGTGGTATTTGTGCCCGGTGTGTGTTGTGCTGGGGCGTGTTGTGCTGTGGTGTGTTGTGCTGTGGTGTGTTGTGCTGTGGTGTGTTGTGGGGTGTTTGTGCCCTGTGTGTGTTGTGCTGTGGTGTGTTGTGCTGTGGTGTGTTGTGTGGTGTTTGTGCCCGGTGTGTGTTGTGCTGTGGTGTGTTGTGTTGTGGCGTGTTGTGTTGTGTCGTGGTGCTTGTTGTGCTGTGGTGTGTGTTGTGCTGGGGTGTGTTGTGCTGTGGTGTGTTGTGCTGTGGTGTGTTGTGTGGTATTTGTGCCCGGTGTGTGTTGTGCTGTGGCGTGTTGTGCTGTGGTGTGTTGTGCTGTGGTGTGTTGTGCTGTGGTGTGTTGTGTGGTGTTTGTGCCCTGTGTGTGTTGTGCTGTGGTGTGTTGTGCTGTGGTGTGTTGTGTGGTGTTTGTGCCCGGTGTGTGTTGTGCTGTGGTGTGTTGTGTTGTGGCGTGTTGTGTTGTGTCGTGGTGCTTGTTGCGCTGTGGTGTGTGTTGTGCTGTGGTGTGTTGTGTTGTGTCGTGCTGCATGTTGCGCTGTGGTGTGTCGTGGTGTGTGTATTGTGTGTTGTGTCGTGTTTTGTGTTGTGTCGTGGTGTGTTTTGTGTCTTGGTGCATGTTGCACTGCGGGGTGTGTTGTGCTGTGGTGTGTTGTGGTGTGTGTTTTGTGTATTGTATCGTGTTTTGTGTTGTGTCGTGGTGTGTGCTGTGTCGTGGTGCATGTTGCGCTGTGGTGTGTGATTTGTGTGTTGTGTCGTGGTGTGTATTGTGTGTTGTGTCATGGCGTGTGTTGTGTCGTGATGTGTGTTATGCCATGGTGTGTGTTGTGTGGTGTGCCGTGGTGTGTGTTGTATGTTGTGTCGTGGTGTGTTGTGTCGTGATGTGTGTTGTGTTGTGGTGTGTTTTGCATCGTGGTGTATGTATGTTGTTCCCTGGTGTGTCTTGTGCCGTGGTGCAACATTTGTGCCCTGTGATCGATACCCACATCACCGGGACAATACCTCATTAATAACCATTCCTTAATTATAGCATACATCATAATGCATACCATCTCTTCTGTGCTAGAGCTTCATTTACTATTCTAATTCACCACGTATATATTTCCAGACTCCGAATTCCCCCGCGTTTTCTCATTATTCCTTATTCGTTATTTTTTCTGTCCCCAACTTGATGTTTACTAAGATGACCGATTTACTACTCGATACTCTCACTGCCGTCTGCAACACCTAACTTCTCACTAAATTATGAAGTTTATTCTATTTATTTGATTATTATTCAAATAAACTGTAGCCATATTTAAGCGATTTATTCAAATTTGGTTCTAACCTGATTACAGTTTTATTCAAGGTTTGTTCAATTCATTCCAGCCTTATTTAACTGCATTATTGAAGCATGATTCTACTCTTATTAAAGCGCTATTAAACTCATGCTCAATTTGTTGCTGCTATGTTCAAACGCTTTATTTAAACACTATTCTACTCTTATTCAAGTTTTATTTAAACTTTGTTCAATTCATTCCGGCTCTATTTGAACACCATCAAAAATGGTTCCAACTTTACGCAACTTCTATTCAAGCCTTTTCCTATTCATTCCGGCTCTATTCAACTGCATTATTCAAGCAGAATTCGACTTCTATTCAAATTTTATTCAAACTTTAATAATGCCAATGACAAAGTCATGTGACAACTTAACTGAAAATATCCCCGGTCTTCATTCCCCTGGATATTTCCTTTGATTCAACAGCCGTGCTGTCGCCAGCATCGTATCTCAGCTGCTGCAGTCCAGGGTCGTTTTATTTTTAACTTAAAAATGAATCTGGTTTTCCTTCTTCATTAGTGTCGGCCTTCTCTAAATTTCACTGGTGAAATAAAAACCAATTTCATGGTTATTTTTTGCTTATTTTCTTCATATTATATTTCCTGTTGCAATCGCAGCATTTTTTTTCTTTTGACTTGACTTTCTACTTCTACTTCCCATCACTTTTGGCCAGGTTCCGAGGTATTATTTTCAGGATAAAACGGAAAAACAATTTGATTTTCTATCTCCATCACTTATGGTGAAGTCCCCAGATTTCATTGCTTGGGAAGAACGTAAAAATTTACATAAAACTCCATTCTTATTACTTTTCGTAAGGTTCTAAGATTTCATTTTCAGGAAAAAACGTAAAACGAATTTGACTTTCCATTCTGATCACTTTGGTCAGGCTCCATAATTTCGTTTTCAGGAAAGAACGAAAAAATTCAATTTCACTTTCCATTCCTACCACTTTAGGTCTGGTGTCGAGATTTCGTTACCAGTAAGAGACGTAAAAACCAATTCGACTTCATATTATTTCTCTCCAGCCTTGGATGCCCTCAGCAAATGAGGGAAGAAATATGGCCACATGACGCAGTCGTGAGGGGAAATATCGGAAGAGAAGGTCAGCAATAACAATCCAGATCAGGCTGTCCGAGGTGGATAATTACACCAATAATAATAGTACTATTCAGAAAATAAAATCAAAATTGGAGAGTCAGCGATAACGTTCCAGAGAAGAAGTCCAAGGTAGATGATTGCAACAAAAATAATGTCAATAATAATAATGTAATAATATAAACAATAATATCAATAATTATGTAATAATATCATCAATAATGTCAATAATAATGTAACAATAAAAACAATAATACCAATAATAATTTCAATAATAATGTAGCAATAATATCAACAATAAAATCAATAATAACGTAAGAATATCAGAAATAACATGAATAGCATCAATAATAGCAATAATGACGTCGGAGTTGGAGACACGTATTGACCGACGCCAGCAGCCAGAAGTCATCTCTGTCTCAGGATCAAAGGAATCCCGGGAAAGATTTTATGCGACATGCAAGCAAGAGATTCCAGCTCTGAGCAGCCGGACTGTTTCTCCGGAACTGTGTTATGTCGAATTCTTGCGAGAAAATGCCGGGGAGAGTATCTTAAATGCCAGTGTTGTATCTTAGGTGGCGCAAATGTGTCTTAAATGCCAGCGAGTGTATTTCAAGTGTACAAGAATGTGTTCTAAATGCCAGCGAATGTATTTTAAGGGCCCACGAATGTGTTCTAAATGCCAGCGAATGTATTTTAAGGGCCCACGAATGTGTTCTAAATGCCAGCGAGTGTATTTCAAGTGTCCACGAATGTGTGTTAAATGCCAGCGAATGTATTTCAAGTGTCCACGAATGTGTTTTAAATGCCAGCGAATGTATTTCAAGTGTCCACGAATGTGTTTTAAATGCCAGCGAATGTATTTCAAGTGTCCACGAATGTGTTTTAAATGCCAGCGAATGTATTTTAAGGGCCCACGAATGTGTTCTAAATGCCAGCGAATGTATTTTAAGGGCCCACGAATGTGTTTTAAATGCCAGCGAATGTATTTCAAGTGTCCACGAATGTGTTTTAAATGCCAGCGAATGTATTTCAAGTGTCCACGAATGTGTTTTAAATGCCAGCGAATGTATTTCAAGTGTCCACGAATGTGTTTTAAATGCCAGCGAATGTATTTTAAGGGCCCACGAATGTGTTTTAAATGCCAGCGAATGTATTTCAAGAGTCCACAAATGTGTTTTAAATGCCAGCGAATGTATTTCAAGTGTCCACAAATGTGTTTTAAATGCCAGCGAATGTATTTCAAGTGTCCACGAATGTGTTTTAAATGCCAGCGAATGTATTTCAAGTGTCCACGAATGTGTTCTAAATGCCAGCGAGTGTATTGCAAGTGTCCACGAATGTGTTCTAAATGCCAGCGAATGTATTTTAAGGGCTCACGAATGTGTTCTAAATGCCAGCGAATGTATTTTAAGGGCCCACGAATGTGTTCTAAATGCCAGCGAGTGTATTTCAAGTGTCCACGAATGTATTCTAAATGCCAGCGAATGTATTTTAAGGGCCCACGAATGTGTTCTAAATGCCAACGAATATATATCAAGTACCAGTGAATGTATCGTAAATGCCAGTATGACTTAGGCGTCAGTGCCATCTTGCTTCCAGCGCACCATTGTTTTTCATGTCGTTCTGATACTCACGCCGGTAACTGAACAGATGCTCCCAGAAGATCCCTCCATGAATATGCTGAAATATATTTCAATCAGTGGGAGACGTCAATTTATTTTGATTGATCGTTTGTTCCAACAGTGAAACAGTGATGATTGTTTGATTCGCAATCCCAATACATATTTATGCCATGGTTTTTATATCTGAGCTTAAGTCGAAAGGCGTGACAATGACAATACAGACATGTGAGGGGCAGCTCAACACTATTAAAAATTGGTGAAATATCGGTCTAACGTTATTGTAGTATCAGTGTAATAGTACTGCGGTATCAGTGAAGTACTGCAGTTTCAGTGAGACATTATAGCTCTATCAGCACCTTAATACTGCAGTATTGGTTTAGTGTCAGCGCAGAATTAACTGTGTGGCGTGACAGCAGTTATGAAACTCCACAGAAATCATGTCTGCTTTTGTCTCACGTCTCATGTGACGCAGCACTGCACGCCGCTGCGGTAATTCCTCCAATAAGCCCCCTGAATGGTACCGAATTACGAATGGCACCTTAATGTATAGTTTCATACTCTCCGGCTTTCATTACCCCGCGCATACAATGAAAGAAAGAACATACATGAAAAATAAAAAAAATTTAGTACTGGTGCCTCCAGAACGTTAGCATGACAAGCAATTATAAAAAAGGGTTACGAATGCGAGCCAGATTCACCTTTCCATAGCTAGAAACCTTGAAAACAAGTCAAAGCACACTTTACCGTCGTTTTGCGAAGCAATTGTGTACGACCACACCTAGAATGCGCAGAACAAATCTAGTGCCCAAGCCTACGGAGAGATATCATCAAAATGAATAGAGTCTAATATAAAGTGACGCATATGAATCTGAATTTTCGTGATCTCCTCAGCAAAAAGCGTCTTTTTAATTATTTTTAAGCAAAAGGTACAGTGTTGTCAAATAATCGAGACGTACAAATTTCTTAGTGGCTTTAACGAAGTGATTCCTAAAAGCCTTTCTGACATAGATGGCTACGTCAAACAGCAAGAGGTTAAACGAAAACATTTTTGGACCGTCAGGTCCTTTGTTACTTTGACATCTAAATAACGAGAATCTGGAACCAGCCACCAGAGAAAATCATTTCCGCGGGCACAGTGAATACGTTCAAAAATCGTATGGACCAATGGACCAAATCCGGGTAGGAAATCAATCTTCTGTTTTTCTGAAGTGCAAGGTCGACCTAAACTCGAGAGAGCAAGAGAGATATAAAAAGAATATACGTGTATTTCGTTAGAATCCATACATATATTTACGATACTTGAATAGAGTTCCACCCTGAAATAGCATCACACCACCACATAGCATCCCGAAAAATGAAATATTGCTCTTTAAAAACTATTGAAAAACGATAAAACAACTGTCAAATCATCAGGCCACATATCTGTAAAGTCGTAGAACTTTAGTGTGAACTGCAGCGTTAATGCTCAAACCATAGTACTGGTGCCTGTGTGTGTGTGTGTGTGAACTGTGACGACGGTTTAAGACTTTTTACTCCTTTACATCTACTTTGTTGCCTGTGCGAGATTCATGTCGAACGGCATCGGGCTGCTTAAGTCCGAAAAAGTCATGAAAGTCTGACAAAAAGTAATGGTAATGGAAAGTCAATTTTTGTTTCTAGCCTTTACTGACAACGAAATTTCGACACTTGACCAAGAGTGATGGGAATGGAAAGTCAAATTGATTTTTTTGTTCTTCTCTGACAACGAAATCTTGACACCTAACAAGAAAGGGTCACTTGGCTCTGACCCTCGCATTGAAAGTTTGGTAATTTTGCTGAAAAGAGCGAGATTGTTTTGAGAACAACCATTGGTAGTTCACACTTTTTAAATTCAGTTCAATGTTCAATTTATTGAACTGGCTGAAAATATGACATTCGCAAAGTTTCAGTTATCAGTAACTTGAATTCAGTTAAACTCGGTAAAGGGGACAGTAAAAATAGCACGATGAATTTTTACTGCTCTTTTTACCAAGTTTTACTGAGTTGATAATGGCTCAGGAGGTCGGAAAGTTAAAAAATATATTTTTACTGAGAAACCTGAATTTTTTTATAGTGACTAACCCACGTAATCTCGTTTAGCAGCTACTTGTCCATTACTCATTTCGATGAATATGAAAAATGAAGCTAAGCACCTGAAGAATGGTAGAACGTTGAAAGTTTACTCATCTATATTGAAATGAAGAAGGAATTTTAAAATTATTTTATTTCGTATTTGAAGTATTTAAATACACAAGCATTATCCGAACTAAATATTATCAAGTTGTTCTTCTTTCATATGTACAAAAAATTACTATTCTTTTAATTCAACGATTTTTTCACGTTCATTCATAGTTCATGAAATTATAAAACTGTACTACATTAAGCTGATTTTTTTTCAACGGATTCGTAAAATATCTATTTTGCAAGTCCCTTAGTATTCACCATGAAAGTTCCGCTCTGTCTGATAAGATTAGAGATGAGTTTTTCCGATGAGTTATCCTCAATTTCCGAAAACAGGGTTCCAATATTTCCGTAGTTTTTAAATACTTTAAACTTTTTTCTGAGAAGATCATTAGTCTTAAGGACTTTGGTCGACACATGATGAAATTCTACCTATGTCAGAAAATATCATCAGTCTACGGACTTTGGTCGACACATTTAATTATAAATGCTCCTCGATAAAGCTCTAAAATTATGTCAGAAAATATCATCAGTCAACAGACTTTGGTCAACACATTCAACTATCAATGCTCTGATCGGCTCTCGGACGATGTTTAATATTCATGAGGTTGAGCCCATTAAAATTCCCACGCTCCAATCTTCCTCATTATATTAGTTTTCCCCTTATTATATTAGATGTAATAGTTTCTATGAGATGAGGTTAGAAGGCTCGGAAACTCAAACTTCGAATAAGCTTCGAATGAAATGAAAGATTGATAAAGTTTTTATAAACACCGAGACGGATTCTAAAATTTAGTTTCTTAGACAAGTGCTTTGTTTTAAAAGCATAGCATCTTTTTTGGTTCAATTATCGTTGGCTAAACTTATTATTATTGGAATTTTACGAGCAAAACTCGTAACAGTAGTGCATGCTGGGAAACCATCTCCAAATTTTATTGCAAGAAAATAAGCAAAATGTACACAAATTGTACAGCAATGTGCTTGTTATGGACTGTTGTTGACATCTATGCGTAAAAATTCATGTACATAAAATGTAAGTAAGTGCAAATCTCACTCATAAAAATCTACATTTACGAATGTGAAGACGTGAGGTAAAATTATAACAAAAAATTAAAACCTAAAATAAAAGTTATATGGTTGAAAATGAGCCTTAGAGGCATTTCTATTAAAAAATAGGCTGTAAATAGACATTGAGCCCCACACGCACACACCAAATAAAACAAATCATCAACAAAACAAGACGTAAAAAACTGAAGTTAAGTGGAAAGAAAAACAGCAAGATGAAAACTATCATACTTTGTGGGTACAACGAAGCTTCTGAAATGATAGCTGTTTATATTCGTTCAACTATTCTTAACTCGGAGGTACAATTTTTCGAGCCTTTTATCCAAAAATGCTACGGCAGAACAGGAACTTTGCAGTGATGTGAATGAAAGCGTGCAGCTGACTATGAAGGTTTACTCAAAGGATTGCATGAAGCCTCTACCGATGTGTTCACAACCTCTGCTCCACAGCACACGCGGGGTCAAGCCCGCGTACTGAACCAGAAGGTAAAGATGCTTTTGAAAAAATAAAGAAAATCACAGAAACAGGTAACTTAATATTACTTGAAATAAAAATCTTTTAAATAAATTCATTGGTAAATTTGTTTCGAACTATTTCAAATTGTGACTCCTCGATTATTCTGATAGGATTCGAAAGAAAGGTAGACACTTGAAAGGCTTTTCTTTCACCCGAAAATAGCATCGACGTATCACGGAAAACC
The DNA here is from genome assembly GCA_030386875.1 of Morinoia aosen. Taxonomy (NCBI): domain Eukaryota; kingdom Metazoa; phylum Arthropoda; class Malacostraca; order Amphipoda; family Talitridae; genus Morinoia; species Morinoia aosen. Next base: position 35,911,707 of record CM059558.1, on the reverse strand, counting down.
AAATATTAGTGCATAAATATTACTGAAAAAAAGACAAACAAAAAAGCTGCCAAATAATTAGGTCAAATTTGGGTAAAGCCGGTGAACTTACGAGTGAACTTTAGAGAGCACATCATCGGAATGAAACTTTTAAAATAAAAATTACATGATACATCATCATGCAAACATAATGAATATCCACAATTTTGAGCAGAAATTCTTTGAAAATTCAAGTTCTCTGTGCAGTGATACTGGTAAGTCATTTCATAATAAAATATAATGGCTTAATATAGTAAAAAAGTCTGAAACAACAAATCCAAGAGTCTTAACGCCATTTAGACATCACATACACACAGCCTGCCTAGCATCAGTGCATTTCAACAAGCATGAATTTGAGTATATGTTCATCTACGTGCTTATGAGCGCTGCAATCTCATAATGTTCACTTTTTAATGGCATTTTCATATACCTGAATTTATAAGAGCTCATATGATCCATAGGTATATAATAATAGGCTAATATGAAATAGCTATATCATTTGGTTAATATGATATTGGTATATCAGTAAGCTAATATAATCAATGGGTATATCAATAGGCTAATATGATTAATAGGGATACCATTTGGTTGATGTGATATTGGTATATCAGTAGGCTAGTATGATCAATAGGTATATCAATAGGCTAATTTGATCAATAGGCATATCAATAGGCTAATTTGATCAATTGGTTTATCAATAGGCTAATTTGGTCAATAGGTATATCATTAGGCCAATTTGATCAACAGGTATATCAATAGGCTAATTTGATCAATAGTTATATCAATAGGCTAATTTGATTAATGGGTATATCAATAGGCTAATTTGATTAATAGGTGTGTTACGATATAGATACGTAGAGAGGATAGGCAAGCAACCGGCAGGTCGACGCTATGCTGCCCGAGAGGTATAGGGGTGTGCAGGAGCAGGGAGGAATACGTATAGGGGGTAGAGGCTGGATTGAAAAGCTAGTGCGCTAAATTGCATACATAATAAGACGAGGGCAACTTGAATACATAGCACAGAAAACAGTGGGTTAAAAACCTAATTTCATACGAGTTAGGGAATAAGGGGTTTCTGGGTTTATTTTAGAGATATATGCGTAGCAATATTGTGAAGTAAGGGACACGTCAGTATAGTGAGGTGACGCTTGAGGGTTAGCCAATCGAGAAATGCCACGTCACTTTCAGTTTTTGCGGGCATTCCGCTTAGCCGATGCGCGTCCCTTGTTCGGGGGCGACGTATAAATAACGCAGAGAGAAGGCTAGCCGGTCTATTTCGCCGATTTACTTACTCAGTGCAGGATGTAGGCCCAAGTTATCCACGATGGGAGGTAAGAATCAATCTTTGTATTTGCTCAAATACCATTTTCAACTCGAGTTTGTAAATTTAATTTCAAATGGGATAAAATCGGAATTCAGAATATCCGTGTTTATTTTAGTAAAGTGCAGTCTTCATATTTTATAGAAGTTGTTGTCTAGGTGGGGCGCAGTGATTTTCATTGTTAATATTGGAATTAGCTCTTTGGGTTTTCATTTTAAATTATCCTCGAATTGTTCTCGTGTTTAGAGTTTCACTTAGATATTTGGGTAGAAGTTCGAGGGTGTGATTATTTCTCATAGGGAAATCAAATATATTCGTGTTTTTATTGTTGAAGTGCAGGCTTGATGGTTTTCATGTAACTCATTCCGAAACAGAGTGTGTGATTTGTTTTGTAAAATGGGGTAAAATATTCATCCAACGCTGAGGGAAAATAAATAAATTTTATGATTGATTTGGGGATTAAAGGGGAGTAAAATTAGATCAAGTCTATTTGAAGTAGGTGTATTGCAGGGAATAAAGATTCAAATGGAACTAGTTACTTAATATGCTCATTCTTCACAGGCGGGTTGGGTTGTGTTGGGCCTCCGCAACCGGGGGGTTCTCTCTGCAACCGAGCGCTGTCTTCGCAGCTGGGCAGTCGGGGTGCTCTCTGCAGCTTTCAAATTTCAGGCAGCCTGGGTGCAACCTTCAGCGAAATGTCGCTGAGCGGGAGAGCAAAACATCTGAGGGACGGCTCAAGTTCCATCAAGTTAACCTCAGTGCACATACTGAGTAGCAGGTCGACTACATACAGGAAAGTTGCAGGCTGATTGCGCGCGCGTAGGAGTGAGCGGGTACAGTGAAACGCGATACGCTTTGCAGTGGGCGCTTTGGCATTGGTGGGTAACAACATTTCTATTCCCTGGTATTGTGATATGTAACGCAAAGGTTGGGCTTTGCTGCAGTGTAAACTTCTCACATTTTGCCCCACATTTGTCTGAACATGCACTGGATATTAATTCAACGTACGATTTTACGTGTTCATCAGTTAACTTGAAATAAAGTAATCAATAATGTACCATAAACTGAGTGTTTCATTTTCCCGTGTTGAACTGAGGTATTGCTGTGGGTGAGCAGATCAGTATTTACTTTCTCTATTTTTCCAACTGTTCTACCATTTCCTCTTTCTGTGTTTTCCGCTCTGTATTTTCATCTTTCCCCTTTTACTAAGGAGGTTTCGAGTCCTCCATTCGAACTAACACAGTGGAGGCGCCTGATCAGCGCCGTGGCCAACACAGTGCATTCGTTTCGTGACAGGTATATCAATAGGCTAATTTGATCAATAGGTATATCAATAGGCTAATTTGACCAATAGGTATATCAATAGGCTAATTTGATCAATAGGTATATCAATAGGCTAATTTGACCAATAGGTATATCAATAGGCTAATTTGATCAATAGGTATATCAATAGGCTAATTTGACCAATAGGTATATCAATTGGCTAATTTGATCAATAGGTATATCAATAGGCTAATTTGACCAATAGGTATATCAATAGGCTAATTTGATCAATAGGTATATCAATAGGCTAATTTGATCAATAGGTATATCAATAGGCTAATTTGACCAATAGGTATATCAATAGGCTAATTTGATCAATAGGTATATCAATAGGCTAATTTGACCAATAGGTATATCAATAGGCTAATTTGATCAATAGGTATATCAATATGCTAATTTGACCAATAGGTATATCAATTGGCTAATTTGATCAATAGGTATATCAATAGGCTAATTTGACCAATAGGCATATCAATAGGCTAATTTGACCAATAGGTATATCAATAGGCTAATTTGATCAATAGGTATATCAATAGGCTAATTTGACCAATAGGTATATCAATAGGCTAATTTGATCAATAGGTATATCAATAGGCTAATTTGATCAATAGGTATATCAATAGGCTAATTTGATCAATAGGTATATCAATAGGCTAATTTGACCAATAGGTATATCAATAGGCTAATTTGATCAATAGGTATATCAATAGGCTAATTTGACCAATAGGTATATCAATAGGCTAATTTGATCAATAGGTATATCAATAGGCTAATTTGATCAATAGGTATATCAATAGGCTAATTTAATCAATAGGTATATCAATAGGCTAAAATGATATAGGTATGCATATGAATAGAGTAATATGATCATTAGGTTTATCAATTGGCTTACGAACAGCAACTTCTAAAAACATCAATACTTCACCAGCATAAAGACATATTTCACTTGCGTGAAAGCAACGCGTATTCTAAATTTTAAATATGAGAGTAAAATAGAGCGATTTCAGAATCATGAAAGCATAGCATATTCTGAATTTAAAACATGATAGGAAAATATACAAACATTAATAATGGGAAAGCTTGTTCTTGATTTAAAACATGATAATAAAATTGAATTATTTTAGCAATGTAAGGCAAAGCGTGTTCCTGATTCAAAACATGTGAGTGAAATAGAATAATTTACACGTCTCACAACGCTGTTATTTTAATTGGCAGAACTCATCAGTTAGGTGACTTGCTCAATTACAGAATGGTTTTAGTCCTATGGAAGCAAAGCTTATTCTTAATTCAAAACATGTGAGTAAAATAGAATAATTTTCACGTCTTATAACGCTGTTATTTTTGGCGCAAGGCAATTATGAAGCTTGCTCACTTAGTTAGCTCGCTGAGCAGCAGTTTGAAAGCAAAGCCGATCTAAACACGCGCTCTGTGAACCAAGCAGGCGGCCATCTTGCCTCAAAAGAAACTTGTCAAAGACATGCTTATCGGGCCACGAGTTCATGTTGCTTAGAACTCAAGGGCTTTCACAACTTCATGTCAAGTTCAGGAAGTTTGTTGCTCAAGCTTTAGGACAAATTATCTTGGGTCTACGGGTTCGATTAAAACGTTCCGAAAATCTATAGGGCTGATGAAATATTTTCTCCGAGTTTCTAGCCCGGCGTAATATTTTTTGGGGAGTTTAAAATGACTGGTTTCATTTTTTAGGAGTTAAGAAGCATGAGTAATTTTTCTTGAGGGTATATGAGGTACTACAAAAATTGTACTCACTCTTTGAATTCCCACTTCTCAAATATTTTATTTTAACACATTCACTGCGTATTGGGCCACATGTGGACCAACGGGTAAATTGCCCACTTACGTGCCGGTATAAATGCACGATATTTTATCTGTTTCGCGACATTTTTTTAAACAATTGTTACCATACGAGGTGACATGTTATCGTGCAGTTGTATTCTTCATCTTCATTAGGAAGAATTAAAATTCATTCAAGCTCGAAAATCGATTTCCCTATTCTGCTACTTACAACCTAACCAAAGCAACCGTAACAGCCGTGGGAACGCATTGAACATGTTAATTTAGGCGTTTATTGACCGAAATGCAAATCTGATGAGCTAAATCAATGAGAACACGATTAAATTGAGTAATATTAAAGGCTGCAAAAAACGTAACGGCACCTTGAGCAAAAACAAAGATAGCATTAGTAACCATTAGTTAAGAGATGAGTTCAATTTCTGGGTACAATGAGTACAAGGTACAATGAGTACAAGGTACTGTGAGTACAAGGTACAATGAGTACATGGTATACTGAGCACAAGGTACCATGAGTACAAGGTACAATGAGTACCTTGTCCATGTCTGCGTAAAATTCATCCGGGGATGTATGAGAATAGTAATTTTTTAATGTTTTGGCTGGATTTGTTATTTGTGGGAGAGCGCAGGGTATGGAGATGCTGCTTGGCAACGGGAGAAAAAGTAATGAGAAAAAGAAAAGCAGTACTGCAGAAAAAACATAGGAAAGGCATGAGAAAAAAGTATTGGCAGTGAAAGATTTTTATTGGAATTTTCATACTTGGTGGTTGTTTGGTTGCTAAAAAATAATTTGTGAGGGAAAAATGGTTCATCAAAATATTGAGATATAATTTCATTTCGAAAATTAAGCCTTTCGTAACGTTTATTAACAGCTGAGGAAAATGGCAAATCAAAATGAAAATAGATTCAATAGAGAGAAACGGTTCATGAAAAAGTTGAATATCAATCGAGAAATACGGTTCATCAAAGCAGTTGAATATAAATAGCGAACAACTTGAAAAATAATTACATTTCAGTTACAAAAATTGGTTCATCCAAACAATACGAATCTAATCTATAAAAACAGCTCATGAAAAATAATTTTATTTACGAAAAAGAAATCAAAACCGCCTAAATTTTATAAAATAGCTTACCTAAATAATTTAATTTAAATGACGAAAATCGTTTCATCGAAACAGTTTAAATACCAATCAGGAAAACAGCTCATTAAAAATAATTCAATTTTCATTACAAAATCCGGTTCATTCAAATAATTTTAATCTAATGTTGAAAAAAGTTCATTCTTAATAATTCAACTCAAATCACAAAAAACGGTTTATCATAACAGTTTGAACACAAATCAAGAGGAAAAACTTGCTAAAATAATCCAAGCATCCTAAATAATTTAATTTAAATCACAAAAAACGGTTCATCAGAGCAAAATGGTTTAAACACTAGTCAGGAAAAACATCTCATCCAAAATAACTCAATTTCAATCACAAAAATCGTTCCATCAAAACAGTTAAGCACCAATCAAGAAAACAGCTCTCAAAAACAATTCAATTGTCCAAAATAACTCAATATCAATCACAAGAATCGTTCGATCAAAACAGTTAAGCACCAATCAAGAAAACAGCTCCCAAAAACAATTCAATCGTCAAAAATAACTCAATATCAATCACAAAAATCGTTCCATCAAAACAGTTAAGCACCAATCAAGAAAACAGCTCCCAAAAACAATTCAATCGTCAAAAATAACTCAATATCAATCACAAGAATCGTTCCATCAAATCAGTTAAGCACCAATCAAGAAAACAGCTCCCAAAAACAATCCAATCGTCAAAAATAACTCAATATCAATCACAAAAATCGTTCCATCAAAACAGTTAAGCACCAATCAAGAAAACAGCTCCCGACAGAACCCAACTCGAGACCGAGAGAAGCGGCCCCAAAAACGCTTCATTCCGCCGGCGGAAACGAGGTGTCGGAAAAAACAAATTTGCCGCGAAGAAATGACGAGCCGGAGCGAGCGAGGTTAGTTTAGAGGGCAGCGGAGGCGGCCTTTGTGGGCACGAGAGCGACAAAACGGCCTCATTTAGTGGAGTCACTTGCATTAGGCCTAGCGATTATAGGCCTAATTTGGGGCGAGCCTATTAAAGAAGTGCCTCAATTCACCCCGACAAAGATTAACAGCTAACGTTTTTAATTGCGTCCGTCTTTTTGCTTTATTGAGGAGCGTTCGTTCTAAAAGTAATTGTGTCTAAACCTGACACTGCGCTGAGGGTATTTGTGCGTTTAGAGTTGTTTGTGTTGTGTAAATTGTGCCGTTTGTGTGTTTAGGGTTGTTTGTGTTGTGTAAATTGTGCCGTTTGTGTGTTTAGAGTTGTTTGTGTTGTGTAAATTGTGCCGTTTGTGTGTTTAGGGTTGTTTGTGTTGTGTAAATTGTGCCGTTTGTGTGTTTAGAGTTGTTTGTGTTGTGTAAATTGTGCCGTTTGTGTGTTTAGGGTTGTTTGTGTTGTGTATATTGTGCCGTTTGTGTGTTTAGGGTTGTTTGTGTTGTGTAAACTGCGCTGTTTGTGCAGTGTACATTGACAATGGGAACATAATTTGCGCCTAGCAATCACCCGGAGATTTAAAGTAATGTAACCCGACATATCTATTTTTTACGAGGTGTGATATGTGGCAAAAAAATTATTTTCAACAATTTAATTCTACAAACCACGTCTGGACCACACACCACGGTGGAGGAAACAAGGTAGGGTCATTTCTATGGTCCCACGGTAGGGTAGTCGGGAAGCCAATAGAAAGGCTTTATTTCAAGCAAACTTAATGACGTCACCAAAGCGCAATGTCGTTCGGCCAATAGTGGAGCCAGATTTGGGGGTAGCAGTGCTACCAGATGCAATATGAGTGCTGCTATTGGTTCGTTGCCGTGACGTCAGCAAACCCACACAGTCGACGAAAAAAGACTGGTTTGACCCTACCTTGGTTCCTCTACCTTGGTGCACACCAGCCAATTAAGGACTGCATGACGGCATGCGGACGTAGTTAGCAATGATGATTAGGTCCGTGTGGCAATTTGTGTTTTATATTTATTTAATCTATGGAGTCAAAATGGTACTCATTTATCAACCGAAAACGTTTCATGAAGTTCGCTTCGAACGTTTGAGGCAATATATGCTAATTAATAATTCAATTTCAAAATATAATATATTTTTACGATTCGAATTCCTAATGTAATACATTAATAATTTTAATTCCCCATATAATATACATTAATAGTTGGAATTCATAAACGAATCTACATTAACGACTCAGATCCATCAAGCAATCATTTATGATTAGAATAAAGGATGCAATATGCGAGTACAAAAAAGGTCCAAACCCATGAAGCAACGTATATTGATTATTCAAACTTTCAACGCATTATGCATGCATTGAAGATTCGACCATTAAAGCACTGCGTTAAATTCTGGGAGGAATTATTTTCTGAACCGCTTGACACTCATTCAAGTATTGAGCAGTCGTGAAATCTACGCATATTTTTTTTAATGTTTGTTCTTGTCGTGCATGGCAGTTTGTGTTCCTAACTCACGGGAAGGCTGAAAATGGAAGTAAAAATTAAAAAAAAATGTTATTACGGGGCTAAAAATTACTGGGGAACTGATTTGAAAAAACGCACCGCCCAAACTTAAATGAGAGACTGGGTTACAGTTCGGCCAACGGAAAAACAGAACTCAAACCTGAAAGTTGCAAGTGAACTGACGACAGAAGGCAAGAAAACTCTGAATGGTTGGTGACAAAACACATAGAAACTTTGAATAGACTAATAACAGCAAAAGGCATGAAAACTCTGAACAGAATGATAACAACTTAAGATATGAATACTCTCAATTGCCTGATAACAAAAGATATGAAACTGAATAGAATGATAAAAAAAGGCATATAAACTTTTAATGAACCGTTACAAGAACGTAAGAAACTCTTATGAAACCGATAAAAAAGATGTGAAAACTCCTATTGAACTGATAACAGAACACATGAAAACTAGGAATCGACTGATGAAAAAAGGCATGTAAACTCTCGATGAGCTGATAACAGAATACATTTAAAATTAAGAATCGACTGATAAAAAAGCCATGTAAACTCTCGATGAGCTGATATCAGAAGATAAAGAACCTCCTAACGAGAAAAAGATGCAGGCATCGAGCCCGTGATGCAATTCTTAACGTGTATTTTCTGACGTTAGAAGTCCAAGCATCGTCGAAATATAAGAAATGTTTCCTGAATTTTTAATTGCCGCCTTAATTAAATGCGATATGTGCGATATAGCGCCAAGCATAAGTTATGGAGTAGCAGTGGCGAAATAATTTCTTCTTCAATTTTTAAACTTTACGAAACAGTTGAAGTTCATCACGTGATAAATTACGAAGAAAATCACTCAACATTTATAGACTTCAGAGGCGTTACATTTGAACGATTGACAGTCTTCCAGTGAAGAAATGTTGAGTGAATTTGTTCGTAATTAATAACGGGATGAACTTCAAGTGGCGATATAGTAAACAATGGAATATAGTAACTATACTATGTATATATTCAGGCTATACACAACATATATATGTATGAAAGGTAAGGCGGAAATCGCTGTGCGTACGGTCATTTCATTCATGCGAGCAGTGAAATCTAAATGAATAAAATTGAACGTTTCGAACTCAACAGTCCATTTTCAGCAAAATAATTCTGCGACAAAACAAAACAAATATGGGTAAATATAACTACACCGTACAAAAGAATACTACTACATAGACAGAAAATAGTCGTAGATGTAAAACTAAAAATAAAAAATAGAGCTATTAAAAAACGTATGCTAATGATTACGTGTATGTTTGCGACGAGAAGAGGAAGAGCACTTTGAGCGTCACTTAGAGGGGGTCGGAGCTTAAAGATGTGTTAAAGATGTGTAGCGACTCGAGGATGCGTATATCAGTCACCTGCGGGGCACCTGCAAGGGTTGTATAATGGTTCACAGAAACAGGGACGTTACCGTTTCCGTGAACCATTATAAAATCCTTGCAAGTGCCTCTCACATGATTGATTTAGGCGGCCTTGAGTCGTTACACATCTTTAAGCTCAGACCGCTCTAAACGACGCTCAAAGTGCTTTTCCTCTTCTCGTCGCAAACACGTAATCATTAGGTTATGGTTTTTTAATTGCTGTATTTTATTTTTATTTTTGTATCTACTACTATTTTCTATCTATGTAGTAGTATTCTTTTGTACGGTGTAGTTTTATTTACTCATGTTTGTTTTGTTTTGTCGCAGAATTATTTTCTTGAATATGGACTGTTGAGTTCGAAACGTTCAATATTATTCATTTAGACTTCACTGCTTGCATTAATGAAATGACCGTACGCACAGCGATTTCCGCCCTACTTTTTATTTTAAGAATCAGACGCATGAATGCGGATTAAATTTTAGATTGCATTATATATACTATACTACACATATATGTATTATACTATCCGTATATGTGCTAAACTATGCATATATGTACTATATTATGGATATATGTACTATACTATACATATATGTGCTACGCTATACATATATAAACTATACTATGCACTATGCATATATGTGCTATACTATACGTATATGTACTATACTATGCATAATGTACTATACTATGCATATATGTTCTATACTATGCATATATGTACTACACTATGCATATATGTACTATAATATGCATATATGTACTATACTATACATATATGTACCATACTATGCATATATGTACTATACTATGCATATATGTACTGTACTATACTATACATATATGTACCATACTATACATATATGTGATATACTATACATATATGTACCATAATATACATATATGTACCATACTATACATATATGTGATATACTATACATATATGTACTATACTATACATATATGTACCATACTATACATATATGTGCTATACTATACATATATGTACTATACTATACATATATGTGCTATACTATACATATATATACCATAATATACATATATGTACCATACTATACATATATGTACTATACTACGCATATATGTACCATACTATACATATATGTACCATGCTATACATATATGTACTATACTACGCATATATGTACCATACTATACATATATGTACCATACTATACATATATGTGCTATCTATACATATATGTGCTATACTACGCATATATGTATTATACTAAACATTCAGAAGGAGCTGTGGAAATGAAGGCAATATTGTACCTGAAAAAAGTGGTTATTAGAATATTGTCTTATGTTCAATTTCTCAGCTCTCATGGTCGTTTGTCTATTTTTATTTTCCATAGTTTGCATCGCGCGTGGTACGTGTTTCAGAAGCCTGTCAGTGTCCCCCCAGATATTACAATATTTGCACTTCATTAGCTCCTCATTTTCGTAATATTTTCTTTTACAACTCCTTAATTTCCCTTCATAAGTCAAATGTTGTTTAATGACTCATAAATTTCAAATTAAATGATCATTTTTCGATAAATTGCCAATTTCCGAATTAAGTGACATTTTCCTTCAGTAACTCGCCAATTTTCGATTGAATGACAATTTTGCTTCAATAATTTGACAATTTCCCTGGAAATTGTCTTTTGCCCATGAATAATTCATCAATTTGTCCTAAAGAACATTTATTTCTTACTGAACTCTCAATTTCCTTTTGAATGTGATTTGTTCTTCAACAACTCCGACATTTCCCCTTAAAAAAATTTATTGTTTGTCGATAGCTTGCTAGTTACCCTCCTAATGACGCACATTCTCAATGTCTCACAAATATTCCTCAATGCCTCACTAATATTCCTCGATGTCTCACAAATATTCCTCAATGCCTCACAAATATTCCTCAATGCCTCACTAGTATTCCTCGATGTCTCACAAATATTCCTCAATGCCTCACAAATATTCCTCAATGCCTCACAAATATTCCTCAATGCCTCACAAATATTCCTCAATGCCTCACTAATATTCCTCAATGCCTCACAAATATTCCTCAATGCCTCACAAATATTCCTCAATGCCTCACAAATATTCCTCAATGCCTCACAAATATTCCTCAATGCCTCACAAATATTCCTCAATGTCTCACAATATTCCTTAATACCTCACAAATATTCCTTAATACCTCACATCCAAATCCCTGGGTAATCTTCAATATTCTGTTACGCTCCAATTATCAATCAATACTCAAGCATTTCCCCTCACATGCCATACGACCCTCAATAACATTTCCCCTCACTGGGCATAGATCTCTCAGTAACACACCCCACACTAGGCATAGATCTCTCAGTAACATGCCAATTTCCCCTCACATTCCATACAACACTCAGTAACATGACCATTTTCCCTTCAAGGTGTAAATCTATCAGTAACACACCCCACACTTGGCATAGATTCCTCAGTAACGTGTCAAGTTCCCCTCACATGCTACCTTTCTCTTATAAACATGTAAACTTCTCACATGCAATAAATCTTTTAATAACACGTCAATGTCCCCTAGTATGACAGGTTTAATTCAATAACATGTTAATTTATTTTCACATGCCATGCATCCCTCAATAACATGTCAATTTATCTTCACATGCAATGCATCCCTCAATAACAGGTCAATTTATCTTCACATGCAATGCATCCCTCAATAACATACCAATTCATCTTCACATGCAATGCATCCCTCAATAACATGCCAATTTATCTTCACATGCCATGCATCCCTCAATAACATACCAATTTATCTTCACATGCCATGCATCCCTCAATAACATGTCAATTCATCTTATAAGTTATTAATCCCACAACGTAAAAATAAATTTCTACTCACATGCCGTATTCCTTTAATAACGAATCAATTTCCTTTTAAATGCAACAGCTCCTTAAATAAGATGGCAATTTCCCCTCACATTCCATACATCCTTCAAAAACATATCAATTTTCATGCGGTCCATCCTTTAATCGCATATCAATTGCCCCTCACGTGCGGTCCATCCTTTCATAACACATCACTTTCCCCTCACATGCCGCACATCCCTCAATAACATATCGACTTCCCTCACACAGAGCATAACCCTCAGTAACTTCCTTCTCTGAGTCCCAGAGCAACATTCAACAAATGGACACCCAACACCTCTCACGATTCCGTCAAAGCCTCGTCGAGAAGGTAGTTTTTATTTGGCATCCCCGCATTGCCTCGTCTGAGCAGTCAGCAATTACGTCTTTTTCAGAACTCGGAGGCGGCTTTATCGTCTGAGCCGAGTTCAGGACTCGAGCCGTGTTTTGTCTCAGCTTTATCAGGACGGAACACCGGCCCATGCGCTCGGACTGACGTCAGGCTGCTGCAACTGACGTCTTTTGTAACTGACGTCTGGCTGCTGCAACTGACGTCTTTTGTAACTGACTTCTGGCTGCTGTAACTGACGTAACTGACGTCTGGCTGCTGTAACTGACGCCTTTTGTAAGTGACGTCTGGCTGCTGCAACTGACGTCTTTTGTAACTGACGTCTGGTTGCTGTAACTGACGTAACTGACGTCTGGCTGCTGTAAATGACGTCTTTTGTAACTGACGTCTGGCTGCTGCAACTGACATCAGGCTACTGCAACTGACGTCAGGCTGCTGCAACTGACTTCAAGCTGCTGCAACTGACGTCTGGCGGCAGCAACTGACGTCTGGCAGACGCAACTGGAGTCAGGCTGCTGCAACTGACGTCTGGCTGCCGCAACTGACGTTAGGCTGCTGCAACTGACGTCTGGCTGCCCCAACCGACGTCTGGCTGCCGCAACTGACGTCTGGCTGCTGGAACTGACGTCTGGCTGCAGCAACTGACTTCAGGCTGCTGCAACTGACGTCAGGCTGCAGCAACTGACGTCTGGCTGCCGCAACTGACGTCAGGCTGCTGAAAATGACGTCAGGCTGCTACAACTGACGTCTGGCTGCAATAACTGACGTCTGGCTGCTGCAACTGACGTCTGGCTGCCGCAACTGACGTCTGGCTGCTGCAACTGATGTCTGGCTGCCGCAACTAACGTCAGGCTTCAGCAACTGACGTCTGGCTGCTGCAACTGACGTCTGGCTGCCGCAACTGACGTCAGGCTGCAGCAACTGACGTCTGGCTGCTGCAACTGACGTCTGGCTGCAGCAACTGACGTCTGGCTGCTGCAACTGACGTCTGGCTGCAGCAAATGACGTCAGGCTGCAGCAACTGACGTCTGGCTGCAGCAACTGACGTCTGTCTGCTGTAACTGACGTCTGGCTGCTGCAACTGACGTCAGGCTGCTGCAAATGACGTCTGGCTGCAGCAACTGACGTCTGGCTGCTGTAACTGACGTCTGTCTGCTGCAACTGACGTCAGGCTGCTGCAACTGACGTCAGGCTGCTGCAACTGACGTCTGGCTGCTGCAACTGACGTCAGGCTGCTGCAACTGACGTCTGGCTGCAGCAACTGACGTCTGGCTGCTGTAACTGACGTCTGGCTGCTGCAACTAACGTCTGGCTGCAGCAACTGACGTCTGGCTGCAGCAACTGACGTCTGGCTGCTGTAACTGACGTCTGGCTGCTGCAACTGACGTCAGGCACTTGAGACGAAGCAGCGACTCAATGAGACAGTCAGAAAACGACTGGAATTGCGTCTTGAGCTCGGGACTGAGACTTTGGGTCGCTCTCAGGTTGACTGTTGGGACAGAAACTGATGGGTGCGACTGAGATGGGTGTTCGGAGACTGAGACGGGGGATGTGAGACAGAGATTATGGCTTGGAGACAGAGACTGGGGAGGTGAGACAGAGGGGAAATGCATGTGAGGGGAAATACTTGAGTATTGAATGATAATTGGAGCGTAACAAAATATTGAAGATTACCCAAGGATGTCCAAGGCATGTGAGACAGAGACTGGGGATGTGAGACAGAGATTATGACTTAGAAACAGAGACTTGGGCGGTGACACAGAGACAGGGGATGTGAGACAGAGACTGGGGATGTGAGACAGAGATTATGACTTAGAAACAGAGACTGGGGAGGTGACACAGAGACAGGGGATGTGAGACAGAGACTGGGGATGTGAGACAGAGATTATGACTTAGAAACAGAGACTGGGGAGGTGACACAGAGACAGGGGATGTGAGACAGAGACTGGGGATGTGAGACAGAGATTATGACTTAGAAACAGAGACTGGGGAGGTGACACAGAGACAGGGGATGTGAGACAGAGACTGGGGATCTGAGACAGAGATTATGACTTAGAAACAGAGACTGGGGAGGTGACACAGAGACTGGGGATGTGAGACAGAGATTATGACTTAGAAACAGAGACCGGGGAGGTGACACAGAGACAGGGGATGTGAGACAGAGACTGGGGATGTGAGACAGAGATTATGACTTAGAAACAGAGACTGGGGATAAGAGACAGAGACTGGGGATGTGAGACAGAGTCTGGGGATGTGAGACAGAGACTGGGGATGTGAGAAAGAAACTGGGGATGTGAGACAGAGACTGGGGATGTGAGACAGAGACTGGGGATAAGAGACAGAGACTGGGGATGTGAGACAGAAACTGGGGATGTGAGACAGAGACTGGGGACGTGAGACAGAGACTGGGGAGGTGAGACAGAGACTGGGGATGTGAGGCAGAGACTGGGGATGTGAGACAGAGACTGGGGATGTGAGACAGAGACTGGGGATGTGAGACAGAGACTGGGGACGGGAGACAGAGACTGGGGAGGTGAGACAGAGACTGGGGATGTGAGACAGAGACTGGGGATAAGAGACAGAGACTGGGGATGTGAGACAGAGACTGGTCATGTGAGACAGAGACTGGGGATGTGAGACAGAGACTGGGGATGTGAGACAGAGACTGGGGATGTGAGACAGAGACTGGGGATGTGAGACAGAGACTGAGGATGTGAGACAGAGACTGGGGAGGTGAGACAGAGACTGAGGATAAGAGACAGAGACTGGGGAGGTGAGACAGAGACTGGGGATAAGAGACAGAGACTGGGGATGTGAGACAGAGACTGGGGATGTGAGACAGAGACTGGGGAGGTGAGACTGAGACTGGGGATAAGAGACAGAGACTGGGGAGGTGAGACAGAAACTGATGATGTGAGACAGAGACTGGGGATGTGAAACAGAGACTGGGGATAAGAGACAGAGACTGGGGATGTGAGACAGAGACTGGGGAGGTGAGACAGAGACTGAGGATGTGAGACAGAGACTGGGGGGTGAGACAGAGACTGGGGATAAGAGACAGAGACTGGGGAGGTGAGACGGAGACTGGGGATAAGAGACGGAGACTGGGGAGGTGAGACAGAGACTGGGGATGTGAGACAGAGACTGGGTATGTGAGACAGAGACTGGGAAGGTGAGACAGAGACTGGGGATAAGAGACAGAGACTGGGGAGGTGAAACAGAGACTGGGGATGTGAGACAGAGACTGGGGATTAGAGACAGAGACTGGGGATGTGAGACAGAGACTGGGGAGGTGAGACAGAGACTGGGGATAAGAGACAGAGACTGGGGATGTGAGACAGAGACTTGGGAGGTGAGACAGAGACTGGGGATAAGAGACAGAAACTGGGGAGGTGAGACAGAGACTGGGGATAAGAGACAGAGACTGGGGAGGTGAGACAGAGACTGGGAATGTGAGACAGAGACTGGGTATGTGAGACAGAGACTGGGGATAAGAGACAGAGACTGGGGAGGTGAGACAGAGACTGGGGATAAGAGACAGAGACTGGGGAGGTGAGACAGAGACTGGGGATGTGAGACAGAGACTGGGGAGGTGAGACAGAGAGTGGGGAGGTGAGACAGAGACTGGGGATAAGAGACAGAGACTGGGGATGTGAGACAGAGACTGGGGAGGTGAGACAGAGACTGGGGATAAGAGACAGAGACTGGGGAGGTGAGACAGAGACTGGGGATAAGAGACAGTGACTGGGGAGGTGTGACAGAGACTGGGGATAAGAGACAGAGACTGGGGAGGTGAGACAGAGACTGGGGATAAGAGACAGAGACTGGGGAGGTGAGACAGAGACTGGGGATGTGAGACAGAGACTGGGGAGGTGAGACAGAGACTGGGGAGGTGAGACAGAAACTGGGGATGTGAGACAGAGACTGGGGATGTGAGACAGTGACTGGGGATGTGAGACAGAGACTGGGGATGTGAGACAGAGACTGGGGAGGTGAAACGGAGACTGGGGAGGTGAGAAAGAGACTGGGGAGGTGAGACAGAGACTGGGGATAAGAGACAGAGACTGGGGATGTGAGACAGAGACTGGGGAGGTGAGACAGAGACTGGGGATAAGAGACAGAGACTGGGGATGTGAGACAGAGACTTGGGAGGTGAGACAGAGACTGGGGATAAGACACAGACTGGGGATGTGAGACAGAGACTGGGGAGGTGAGACAGAGACTGGGGATAAGAGACATAGACTGGGGAGGTGAGACAGAGACTGGGGATAAGAGACAGAGACTGGGGAGGTGAGACAGAGACTGGGGATATGAGACAGAGACTGGGGAGGTGAGACAGAGACTGGGGAGGTGAGACAGAGACTGGGGTTAAGAGACAGAGACTGGGGATGTGAGACAGAGACTGGGAAGGTGAGACAGAGACTGGGGATAAGAGACAGAGACTGGGGAGGTGAGACAGAGACTGGGGATAAGAGACAGAGACTGGGGAGGTGCGACAGAGACTGGGGATAAGAGACAGAGACTGGGGAGGTGAAACAGAGACTGGGGATAGGAGACAGAGACTGGGGAGGTGAGACAGAGACTGGGGATGGGAGACAGAGACTGGGGAGGTGAGACAGAGACTGGGGATAAGAGACAGAAACTGGGGATGTGAGACAGAGACTGGGGATGTGAATCAGAGACTGGGGATGTGAGACAGAGACTGGGGATGTGAGACAGAGACTGGGGAGGTGAGACAGAGACTTGGGATTTGAGACAGAGACTGGGGATGTGAGACAGAGACTGGGGATGTGAGACAGAGACTGGGGATGTGAGACAGAGACTGGGGATGTGAGACAGAGACTGGGGAGGTGAGACCGAGACTGAGGATCAGAGACAGAGACTGGGGAGGTGAGACAGAGACTGGGGATAAGAGACAGAGACTGGGGATGTGAGACAGAGACTGGGGATGTGAGACAGAGACTGGGGAGGTGAGACAGAGACTGGGGATAAAAGACAGAGACTGGGGAGGTGAGACAGAGACTGGGGATAAGAGACAGAGACTGGGGATGTGAGACAGAGACTGGGGATGTGAGACAGAGACTGGGGAGGTGAGACAGAGACTGGGGATAAGAGACAGAGACTGGGGAGGTGAGACAGAAACTGGGGATGTGAGACAGAGACTGGGGAGGTGAGACAGAGACTGGGGATAAGAGACAGAGACTGGGGAGGTGAGACGGAGACTGGGGATAAGAGACGGAGACTGGGGAGGTGAGACAGAGACTGGGGATGTGAGACAGAGACTGGGGATGTGAGACAGAGACTGGGGAGGTGAGACAGAGACTGGTGATAAGAGACAGAGACTGGGGAGGTGAAACAGAGACTGGGGATGTGAGACAGAGACTGGGGAGGTGAGACAGAGACTGGGGATAAGAGACAGAGACTGGGGATGTGAGACAGAGACTGGGGAGGTGAGACAGAGACTGGGGATAAGAGATAGAGACCAGGGAGGTGAGACAGAGACTGGGGATAAAAGACAGAGACTGGGGAGGTGAGACAGAGACTGGGGATAAGAGACAGAAACTGGGGAGGTGACACAGAGACTGGGGATGTGAGACAGAGACTGGGGATGTGAGACAGAGACTGGGGATGTGAGACAGAGACTGGGGATGTGAGACAGAGACTGGGGATAAGAGACAGAGACTGGGGAGGTGAGACAGAGACTGGGGATAAGAGACAGAGACTGGGGAGGTGAGACAGAGACTGGGGATAAGAGACAGAGACTGGGGAGGTGAGACAGAGACTGGGGATAAGAGACAGAGACTGGGGATGTGAGACAGAGACTAGGGAGGTGAGACAGAGACTGGGGATGTGAGACAGAGACTGGGGATGTAAGACAGAGAATGGGGATGTGGGACAAAGACTGGGG
The DNA here is from genome assembly GCA_030386875.1 of Morinoia aosen. Lineage (NCBI taxonomy): Eukaryota > Metazoa > Arthropoda > Malacostraca > Amphipoda > Talitridae > Morinoia > Morinoia aosen. The sequence goes on along the minus strand of CM059558.1, from coordinate 35,893,104 downwards.
ATAAGAGACAGAGACTGGGGATGTGAGACAGAGACTCGGGATGTGAGACAGAGACTGGGGATGGGAGACAGAGACTGGGGAGGTGAGACAGAGACTGCGGATGTGAGACAGAGACTGCGGATAAGAGACAGAGACTGGGGATGTGAGACAGAGACTGGTCATGTGAGACAGAGACTTGGGATTTGAGACAGAGACTGGGGATGTGAGACAGAGACTGGAGATGTGAGACAGAGACTGGGGATGTGAGACAGAGACTGGGGATGTGAGACAGAGACTGGGGAGGTGAGACAGAGACTGAGGCTAAGAGACAGAGACTGGGGAGGTGAGACAGAGACTGGGGATAAGAGACAGAGACTGGGGATTTGAGACAGAGACTGGGGATGTGAGACAGAGACTGGGGAGGTGAGACAGAGACTGGGGATAAGAGACAGAGACTGGGGAGGTAAGACAGAAACTGGGGATGTGAGACAGAGACTGGGGATGTGAGACAGAGACTGGGGATAAGAGACAGAGACTGGGGATGTGAGACAGAGACTGGGGAGGTGAGACAGAGACTGGAGATGTGAGACAGAGACTGGGGAGGTGAGACAGAGACTGGGGATAAGAGACAGAGACTGGGGAGGTGAGACGGAGACTGGGGATAAGAGACGGAGACTGGGGAGATGAGACAGAGACTGGGGATGTGAGACAGAGACTGGGGATGTGAGACAGAGACTGGGGAGGTGAGAAAGAGACTGGGGATAAGAGACAGAGACTGGGGAGGTGAAACAGAGACTGGGGATGTGAGACAGAGACTGGGGAAGGGAGACAGAGACTGGGGATAAGAGACAGAGACTGGGGATGTGAGACAGAGACTGGGGAGGTGAGACAGAGACTGGGGATAAGAGACAGAGACTGGCGAGGTGAGACAGAGACTGGGGATAAGAGACAGAGACTGGGGAGGTGAGACAGAGACTGGGGATAAGAGACAGAGACTGGGGAGGTGAGACAGAGACTGGGGATGTGAGACAGAGACTGGGGATGTGAGACGGAGACTGGGGATGTGAGACAGAGACTGGGGATTAGAGACAGAGACTGGAGAGGTGAGACAGAGACTGGGGATAAGAGACAGAGACTGGGGAGGTGGGACAGAGACTGGGGATAAGAGACAGAGACTGGGGAGGTGAGACAGAGACTGGGGATGTGAGACAGAGACTGGGGAGGTGAGACAGTGACTGGGGATAAGAGACAGAGACTGGGGAGGTAAGACAGAGACTGGGGAGGTGAGACAGAGACTGGGGATAAGAGACAGAGACTGGGGATGTGAGACAGAGACTGGGGAGGTGAGACAGAGACTGGGGATAAGAGACAGAGACAGGGGATGTGAGACAGAGACTGGGGAGGTGGGACAGAGACTGGGGATATGAGACAGAGACTGGGGATGTGAGACAGAGACTGGGGAGGTGAGACAGAGACTGGGGATAAGAGACAGAGACTGGGGAGGTGAGACAGAGACTGGGGATAAGAGACAGAGACTGGGGAGGTGACACAGAGACTGGGGATAAGAGACAGAGACTGGGGAGGTGAGACAGAGACTGGGGAGGTGAGACAGAGATTGGGGATAAGAGACAGAGACTGGGGAGGTGAGACAGAGACTGGGGATAAGAGACAGAGACTGGGGAAGTGAGACAGAGACTGGGGATAAGAGACAGAGACTGGGGAGGTGAGACAGAGACTGGGGATAAGAGACAGAGACTGGGGAGGTGAGACAGAGACTGGGGATGTGAGACAGAGACTGGGGAGGTGAGACAGAGACTGGGGATAAGAGACAGAAACTGGGGATGTGAGACAGAGACTGGGGATGTGAGACAGAGATTGGGGATGTGAGACAGAGACTGGGGATGTGAGACAGAGACTGGGGAGGTGAGACAGAGACTCGGGAGGTGAGACAGAGACTGGAGAGGTGAGACAGAGACTGGGGATAAGAGACAGAGACTGGGGATGTGAGACAGAGACTGGGGAGGTGAGACAGAGACTGGGGATAAGAGACAGAGACTGGGGATGTGAGACAGAGACTGGGGAGGTGAGACAGAGACTGGGGATAAGAGACAGAGACTGGGGATGTGAGACAGAGACTGGGGAGGTGAGACAGAGACTGGGGATAAGAGACAGAGACTGGGGAGGTGAGACAGAGACTGGGGATAAGAGACAGAGACTGGGGAGGTGAGACAGAGACTGGTGATAAGAGACAGAGACTGGGGAGGTGAGACAGAGACTGGGGATGTGAGACAGAGACTGGGGATGTGAGACAGAGACTGGGGATAAGAGACAGAGACTGGGGAGGTGAGACAGAGACTGGGGATAAGAGACAGAGACTGGGGAGGTGAGACAGAGACTGGGGATATGAGACAGAGACTGAGGAGGTGAGACAGAGACTGGGGAGGTGAGACAGAGACTGGGGATAAGAGACAGAGACTGGGGATGTGAGACAGAGACTGGGGAGGTGAGACAGAGACTGGGGATAAGAGACAGAGACTGGGGAGATGAGACAGAGACTGGGGATAAGCGACAGAGACTGGGGAGGTGAGACAGAGACTGGGGATAAGAGACAGAGACTGGGGAGGTGAGACAGAGACTGGGGATAAGAGACAGAGACTGGGGAGGTGAGACAGAGACTGGGGATAAGAGACAGAGACTGGGGAGGTGAGACAGAGACTGGGGATGGGAGACAGAGACTGGGGAGGTGAGACAGAGACTGGGGAGGTGAGACAGAGACTAGGGATGTGAGACAGAGACTGGGGATGTGAGACAGACTGGGGAGGTGAGACAGAGACTGGCGAGGTGAGACAGAGACTGGGGATGTGAGACAGAGACTGGGGACAAGAGACAGAGACTGGGGATGTGAGACAGAGACTGGGGAGGTGAGACAGAGACTGGGGATAAGAGACAGAGACTGGGGATGTGAGACAGAGACTGGGGAGGTGAGACAAAGACTGGGGAGGTGAGACAGAGACTGGGGATAAGAGAAAGAGACTGGGGAGGTGAGACAGAGACTGGGGAGGTGACACAGAGACTGGGGATAAGAGACAGAGACTGGGGAGGTGAGACAGAGACTGGGGATGTGAGACAGAGACTGGGGAGGTGAGACAGAGACTGGGGATAAGAGACAGAGACTGGGGAGGTGAGACAGAAACTGGGGATAAGAGACAGAGACTGGGGAGGTGAGACAGAGACTGGGGATAAGAGACAGAGACTGGGGAGATGAGACAGAGACTGGGGATAAGAGACAGAGACTGGGGAGGTGAGACAGAGACTGGGGATGTGAGACAGAGACTGGGGAGGTGAGACAGAGACTGGGGATAAGAGACAGAAACTGGGGATGTGAGACAGAGACTGGGGATGTGAGACAGAGACTGGGGAGGTGAGACAGAGACTAGGGATGTGAGACAGAGACTGGGGATGTGAGACAGACTGGGGAGGTGAGACAGAGACTGGCGAGGTGAGACAGAGACTGGGGATGTGAGACAGAGACTGGGGACAAGAGACAGAGACTGGGGATGTGAGACAGAGACTGGGGAGGTGAGACAGAGACTGGGGATAAGAGACAGAGACTGGGGATGTGAGACAGAGACTGGGGAGGTGAGACAAAGACTGGGGAGGTGAGACAGAGACTGGGGATAAGAGAAAGAGACTGGGGAGGTGAGACAGAGACTGGGGAGGTGACACAGAGACTGGGGATAAGAGACAGAGACTGGGGAGGTGAGACAGAGACTGGGGATGTGAGACAGAGACTGGGGAGGTGAGACAGAGACTGGGGATAAGAGACAGAGACTGGGGAGGTGAGACAGAAACTGGGGATAAGAGACAGAGACTGGGGAGGTGAGACAGAGACTGGGGATAAGAGACAGAGACTGGGGAGATGAGACAGAGACTGGGGATAAGAGACAGAGACTGGGGAGGTGAGACAGAGACTGGGGATGTGAGACAGAGACTGGGGAGGTGAGACAGAGACTGGGGATAAGAGACAGAAACTGGGGATGTGAGACAGAGACTGGGGATGTGAGACAGAGACTGGGGATGTGAGACAGAGACTGGGGATGTGAGACAGAGACTGGGGATGTGAGACAGAGACTGAGGAGGTGAGACAGAGACTGGGAAGGTGAGACAGAGACTGGGGAGGTGAGACAGAGACTGGGGACAAGAGACAGAGACTGGGGATGTGAGACAGAGACTGGGGAGGTGAGACAGAGACTGGGGATGAGAAACAGAGACTGGGGATGTGAGACAGAGATTGGGGAGGTGAGACAGATACTGAGGATAAGAGACAGAGACTGGGGATGTGAGACAGAGACTGGGGAGGTGAGGCAGAGACTTGGGGTAAGAGTCAGAGACTGGGGAGGTGAGACAGAGACTGGGGAGGTGAGACAGAGACTGGGGAGGTGAGACAGAGACTGGGGATAAGAGACAGAGACTAGGGAGGTGAGACAGAGACTGGGGATGTGAGACAGAGACTGGGGATGTGAGACAGAGACTGGGGATAAGAGACAGAGACTGGGGAGGTGAAACAGAGACTGGGGATGTGAGACAGAGACTGGGGATAAGAGACAGAGACTGGGGATGTGAGACAGAGACTGGGGAGGTGAGACAGAGACTGGGGATAAGAGACAGAGACTGGGGAGGTGAGACAGAGACTGGGGGTAAGAGACAGAGACTGGGGAAGTGAGACAGAGACTGGGGATGTGAGACAGAGACTGGGGAGGTGAGACAGAGAGTGGGGAGGTGAGACAGAGACTCGGGATAAGAGACAGAGACTGGGGATGTGAGACAGAGACTGGGGAGGTGAGACAGAGACTGGGGATAAGAGACAGAGACTGGGGAGGTGAGACAGAGACTGGGGATAAGAGACAGAGACTGGGGAGGTGTGACAGAGACTGAGGATAAGAGACAGAGACTGGGGAGGTGAGACAGAGACTGGGGATAAGAGACAGAGACTGGGGAGGTGAGACAGAGACTGGGGATGTGAGACAGAGACTGGGGAGGTGAGACAGAGACTGGGGAGGTGAGACAGAAACTGGGGATGTGAGACAGAGACTGGGGATGTGAGACAGAGACTGGGGATGTGAGACAGAGACTGGGGATGTGAGACAGAGACTGGGGAGGTGAAACGGAGACTGGGGAGGTGAGAAAGAGACTGGGGAGGTGAGACAGAGACTGGGGATAAGAGACAGAGACTGGGGATGTGAGACAGAGACTGGGGAGGTGAGACAGAGACTGGGGATAAGAGACAGAGACTGGGGATGTGAGACAGAGACTTGGGAGGTGAGACAGAGACTGGGGATAAGACACAGACTGGGGATGTGAGACAGAGACTGGGGAGGTGAGACAGAGACTGGGGATAAGAGACATAGACTGGGGAGGTGAGACAGAGACTGGGGATAAAAGACAGAGACTGGGGAGGTGAGACAGAGACTGGGGATATGAGACAGAGACTGGGGAGGTGAGACAGAGACTGGGGAGGTGAGACAGAGACTGGGGTTAAGAGACAGAGACTGGGGATGTGAGACAGAGACTGGGAAGGTGAGACAGAGACTGGGGATAAGAGACAGAGACTGGGGAGGTGAGACAGAGACTGGGGATAAGAGACAGAGACTGGGGAGGTGCGACAGAGACTGGGGATAAGAGACAGAGACTGGGGAGGTGAAACAGAGACTGGGGATAGGAGACAGAGACTGGGGAGGTGAGACAGAGACTGGGGATGGGAGACAGAGACTGGGGAGGTGAGACAGAGACTGGGGATAAGAGACAGAAACCGGGGATGTGAGACAGAGACTGGGGATGTGAGACAGAGACTGGGGATGTGAGACAGAGACTGGGGATGTGAGACAGAGACTGGGGAGGTGAGACAGAGACTGGGGATAAAAGACAGAGACTGGGGAGGTGAGACAGAGACTGGGGATAAGAGACAGAGACTGGGGAGGTGAGACGGAGACTGGGGATAAGAGACGGAGACTGGGGAGGTGAGACAGAGACTGGGGATGTGAGACAGAGACTGGGGATGTGAGACAGAGACTGGGGAGGTGAGACAGAGACTGGTGATAAGAGACAGAGACTGGGGAGGTGAAACAGAGACTGGGGATGTGAGACAGAGACTGGGGAGGTGAGACAGAGACTGGGGATAAGAGACAGAGACTGACGATGTGAGACAGAGACTGGGGAGGTGAGACAGAGACTGGGGATAAGAGATAGAGACCAGGGAGGTGAGACAGAGACTGGGGATAAAAGACAGAGACTGGGGAGGTGAGACAGAGACTGGGGATAAGAGACAGAGACTGGGGAGGTGACACAGAGACTGGGGATGTGAGACAGAGACTGGGGATGTGAGACAGAGACTGGGGATGTGAGACAGAGACTAGGGATGTGAGACAGAGACTGGGGATAAGAGACAGAGACTGGGGAGGTGAGACAGAGACTGGGGATAAGAGACAGAGACTGGGGAGGTGAGACAGAGACTGGGGATAAGAGACAGAGACTGGGGAGGTGAGACAGAGACTGGGGATAAGAGACAGAGACTGGGGATGTGAGAAAGAGACTAGGGAGGTGAGACAGAGACTGGGGATGTGAGACAGAGACTGGGGATGTAAGACAGAGAATGGGGATGTGGGACAAAGACTGGGGATAAGAGACAGAGACTGGGGATGTGAGACAGAGACTCGGGATGTGAGACAGAGACTGGGGATGGGAGACAGAGACTGGGGAGGTGAGACAGAGACTGCGGATGTGAGACAGAGACTGGGGATAAGAGACAGAGACTGGGGATGTGAGACAGAGACTGGTCATGTGAGACAGAGACTTGGGATTTGAGACAGAGACTGGGGATGTGAGACAGAGACTGGAGATGTGAGACAGAGACTGGGGATGTGAGACAGAGACTGGGGATGTGAGACAGAGACTGGGGAGGTGAGACAGAGACTGAGGATAAGAGACAGAGACTGGGGAGGTGAGACAGAGACTGGGGATAAGAGACAGAGACTGGGGATTTGAGACAGAGACTGGGGATGTGAGACAGAGACTGGGGAGGTGAGACAGAGACTGGGGATAAGAGACAGAGACTGGGGAGGTAAGACAGAAACTAAGGATGTGAGACAGAGACTGGGGATGTGAGACAGAGACTGGGGATAAGAGACAGAGACTGGGGATGTGAGACAGAGACTGGGGAGGTGAGACAGAGACTGGAGATGTGAGACAGAGACTGGGGAGGTGAGACAGAGACTGGGGATAAGAGACAGAGACTGGGGAGGTGAGACGGAGACTGGGGATAAGAGACGGAGACTGGGGAGGTGAGACAGAGACTGGGGATGTGAGACAGAGACTGGGGATGTGAGACAGAGACTGGGGAGGTGAGAAAGAGACTGGGGATAAGAGACAGAGACTGGGGAGGTGAAACAGAGACTGGGGATGTGAGACAGAGACTGGGGAAGGGAGACAGAGACTGGGGATAAGAGACAGAGACTGGGGATGTGAGACAGAGACTGGGGAGGTGAGACAGAGACTGGGGATAAGAGACAGAGACTGGCGAGGTGAGACAGAGACTGGGGATAAGAGACAGAGACTGGGGAGTTGAGACAGAGACTGGGGATAAGAGACAGAGACTGGGGAGGTGAGACAGAGACTGGGGATGTGAGACAGAGACTGGGGATGTGAGACGGAGACTGGGGATGTGAGACAGAGACTGGGGATTAGAGACAGAGACTGGAGAGGTGAGACAGAGACTGGGGATAAGAGACAGAGACTGGGGAGGTGGGACAGAGACTGGGGATAAGAGACAGAGACTGGGGAGGTGAGACAGAGACTGGGGATGTGAGACAGAGACTGGGGAGGTGAGACAGTGACTGGGGATAAGAGACAGAGACTGGGGAGGTGAGACAGAGACTGGGGAGGTGAGACAGAGACTGGGGATAAGAGACAGAGACTGGGGATGTGAGACAGAGACTGGGGAGGTGAGACAGAGACTGGATATAAGAGACAGAGACTGGGGATGTGAGACAGAGACTGGGGAGGTGGGACAGAGACTGGGGATATGAGACAGAGACTGGGGATGTGAGACAGAGACTGGGGAGGTGAGACAGAGACTGGGGATAAGAGACAGAGACTGGGGAGGTGAGACAGAGACTGGGGATAAGAGACAGAGACTGGGGAGGTGACACAGAGACTGGGGATAAGAGACAGAGACTGGGGAGGTGAGACAGAGACTGGGGAGGTGAGACAGAGATTGGGGATAAGAGACAGAGACTGGGGAGGTGAGACAGAGACTGGGGATAAGAGACAGAGACTGGGGAGGTGAGACAGAGACTGGGGATAAGAGACAGAGACTGGGGAGGTGAGACAGAGACTGGGGATAAGAGACAGAGACTGGGGAGGTGAGACAGAGACTGGGGATGTGAGACAGAGACTGGGGAGGTGAGACAGAGACTGAGGATAAGAGACAGAAACTGGGGATGTGAGACAGAGACTGGGGATGTGAGACAGAGATTGGGGATGTGAGACAGAGACTGGGGATGTGAGACAGAGACTGGGGAGGTGAGACAGAGACTCGGGAGGTGAGACAGAGACTGGAGAGGTGAGACAGAGACTGGGGATAAGAGACAGAGACTGGGGATGTGAGACAGAGACTGGGGAGGTGAGACAGAGACTGGGGATAAGAGACAGAGACTGGGGATGTGAGTCAGAGACTGGGGAGGTGAGACAGAGACTGGGGATAAGAGACAGAGACTGGGGATGTGAGACAGAGACTGGGGAGGTGAGACAGAGACTGGGGATAAGAGACAGAGACTGGGGAGGTGAGACAGAGACTGGGGATAAGAGACAGAGACTGGGGAGGTGAGACAGAGACTTGTGATAAGAGACAGAGACTGGGGAGGTGAGACAGAGACTGGGGATGTGAGACAGAGACTGGGGATGTGAGACAGAGACTGGGGATAAGAGACAGAGACTGGGGAGGTGAGACAGAGACTGGGGATAAGAGACAGAGACTGGGGAGGTGAGACAGAGACTGGGGATATGAGACAGAGACTGAGGAGGTGAGACAGAGACTGGGGAGGTGAGACAGAGACTGGGGATAAGAGACAGAGACTGGGGATGTGAGACAGAGACTGGGGAGGTGAGACAGAGACTGGGGATAAGAGACAGAGACTGGGGTGATGAGACAGAGACTGGGGATAAGCGACAGAGACTGGGGAGGTGAGACAGAGACTGGGGATAAGAGACAGAGACTGGGGAGGTGAGACAGAGACTGGGGATAAGAGACAGAGACTGGGGAGGTGAGACAGAGACTGGGGATAAGAGACAGAGACTGGGAGGTGAGACAGAGACTGGGGATGGGAGACAGAGACTGGGGAGGTGAGACAGAGACTGGGGAGGTGAGACAGAGACTAGGGATAAGAGACAGAGACTGGGGATGTGAGACAGAGACTGGGGAGGTGAGACAGAGACTGGGGATAAGAGACAGAGACTGGGGATGTGAGACAGAGACTGGGGAGGTGAGACAAAGACTGGGGAGGTGAGACAGAGACTGGGGATAAGAGAAAGAGACTGGGGAGGTGAGACAGAGACTGGGGAGGTGACACAGAGACTGGGGATAAGAGACAGAGACTGGGGAGGTGAGACAGAGACTGGGGATGTGAGACAGAGACTGGGGAGGTGAGACAGAGACTGGGGATAAGAGACAGAGACTGGGGAGGTGAGACAGAAACTGGGGATAAGAGACAGAGACTGGGGAGGTGAGACAGAGACTGGGGATAAGAGACAGAGACTGGGGAGATGAGACAGAGACTGGGGATAAGAGACAGAGACTGGGGAGGTGAGACAGAGACTGGGGATGTGAGACAGAGACTGGGGAGGTGAGACAGAGACTGGGGATAAGAGACAGAAACTGGGGATGTGAGACAGAGACTGGGGATGTGAGACAGAGACTGGGGAGGTGAGACAGAGACTAGGGATGTGAGACAGAGACTGGGGATGTGAGACAGACTGGGGAGGTGAGACAGAGACTGGCGAGGTGAGACAGAGACTGGGGATGTGAGACAGAGACTGGGGACAAGAGACAGAGACTGGGGATGTGAGACAGAGACTGGGGAGGTGAGACAGAGACTGGGGATAAGAGACAGAGACTGGGGATGTGAGACAGAGACTGGGGAGGTGAGACAAAGACTGGGGAGGTGAGACAGAGACTGGGGATAAGAGAAAGAGACTGGGGATGTGAGACAGAGACTGGGGAGGTGAGACAGATACTGAGGATAAGAGACAGAGACTGGGGATGTGAGACAGAGACTGGGGAGGTGAGGCAGAGACTTGGGGTAAGAGTCAGAGACTGGGGAGGTGAGACAGAGACTGGGGAGGTGAGACAGAGACTGGGGAGGTGAGACAGAGACTGGGGATAAGAGACAGAGACTGGGGAGGTGAGACAGAGACTGGGGATGTGAGACAGAGACTGGGGATGTGAGACAGAGACTGGGGATAAGAGACAGAGACTGGGGAGGTGAAACAGAGACTGGGGATGTGAGACAGAGACTGGGGATAAGAGACAGAGACTGGGGATGTGAGACAGAGACTGGGGAGGTGAGACAGAAACTGGGGATAAGAGACAGAGACTGGGGATGTGAGACAGAGACTTGGGAGGTGAGAAAGAGACTGGGGATAAGAGAGAGAAACTGGGGAGGTGAGACAGAGACTGGGGATAAGAGACAGAGACTGGGGAGGTGAGACAGAGACTGGGGATGTGAGACAGAGACTGGGTATGTGAGACAGAGACTGGGGATAAGAGACAGAGACTGGGGAGGTGATACAGAGACTGAGGATAAGAGACAGAGACTGGGGAGGTGAGACAGAGACTGGGGATGTGAGACAGAGACTGGGGAGGTGAGACAGAGAGTGGGGAGGTGAGACAGAGACTGGGGATAAGAGACAGAGACTGGGGATGTGAGACAGAGACTGGGTGGTGAGACAGAGACTGGGGATAAGATACAGAGACTGGGGAGGTGAGACAGAGATTGGGGATAAGAGACAGAGACTGGGGAGGTGTGACAGAGACTGGGGATAAGAGACAGAGACTGGGGAGGTGAGACAGAGACTGGGGATAAGAGACAGAGACTGGGGAGGTGAGACAGAGACTGGGGATGTCAGACAGAGACTGGGGAGGTGAGACAGAGACTGGGGAGGTGAGACAGAAACTAGGGATGTGAGACAGAGACTGGGGATGTGAGACAGAGACTGGGGATGTGAGACAGAGACTGGGGATGTGAGACAGAGACTGGGGAGGTGAGACAGAGACTGGGGAGGTGAGACAGAGACTGGGGAGGTGAGACAGAGACTGGGGATAAGGGACAGAGACTGGGGATGTGAGACAGAGACTGGGGAGGTGAGACAGAGACTGGGGATAAGAGACAGAGACTGGGGATGTGAGACAGAGACTGGGGAGGTGAGACAGAGACTGGGGATAAGAGACAGAGACTGGGGATGTGAGACAGAGACTGGGGAGGTGAGACAGAGACTGGGGTTAAAAGAGACATATACTGGGGAGGTGAGACAGAGACTGGGGATAAGAAACAGAGACTGGGGAGGGGAGACAGAGACTGGGGATAGGAGACAGAGACTGGGGAGGTGAGACAGAGACTGGGGATGTGAGACAGAGACTGGGGATGTGAGACAGAGACTGTGGATAAGAGACAGAGACTGGGGAGGTGAGACAGAGACTGGGGATAAAAGACAGAGACTGGGGAGGTGAGACAGAGACTGGGGATATGAGACAGAAACTGGGGAGGTGAGACAGAGACTGGGGAGGTGAGACAGAGACTGGGGATAAGAGACAGAGACTGGGGATGTGAGACAGAGACTGGGGAGGTGAGACAGAGACTGGGGATAAGAGACAGAGACTGGGGAGGTGAGACAGAGACTGGGGATAAGAGACAGAGACTGGGGAGGTGCGACAGAGACTGGGGATGAGAGACAGAGACTGGGGAGGTGAAACAGAGACTGGGGATAGGAGACAGAGACTGGGGAGGTGAGACAGAGACTGGGGATGTGAGACAGAGACTGGGGAGGTGAGACAGAGACTGGGGATAAGAGACAGAAACTGGGGATGTGAGACAGAGACTGGGGATGTGAGACAGAGACTGGGGATGTGAGACAGAGACTGGGGATATGAGACAGAGACTGGGGAGGTGAGACAGAGACTGGGGAGGTGAGACAGAGACTGGTGATGTGAGACAGAGACTGGTGATGTGAGACAGAGACTGGGGATGTGAGACAGAGACTGGGGATGTAAGACAGAGACTGGGGATGTGAGACAGAGACTGGGGATGTGAGACAGAGACTGGATAGGTGAGACAGAGACTGGGGAGGTGAGACAGAGACTGGGGATGTGAGACAGAGACTGGGGATGTGAGACAGAGACTGGGATAAGAGACAGAGACTGGGGATGTGAGACAGCGACTGGGGATGTGAGACAGAGACTGGGGATGTGAGACAGAGACTGGGGAGGTGATACAGAGACTGGGGATGTGAGACAGAGACTGGGGATGTGAGACAGAGACTGGGGATGTGAGACAAAGACTGGGGATAAGAGACAGAGACTGGGGATGTGAGACAGAGACTGGGGATGGGAGACAGAGACTGGGGAGGTGAAACAGAGACTGGGGATGTGAGACAGAGACTGGGGATAAGAGACAGAGACTGGGGATGTGAGACAGAGACTGGTCATGTGAGACAGAGACTTGGGATTTGAGACAGAGGTTGGGGATGTGAGACAGAGACTGGGGATGTGAGACAGAGACTGGGGATGTGAGACAGAGACTTGGGATGTGAGACAGAGACTGGGGAGGTGAGACAGAGACTGAGGATAAGAGACAGAGACTGGGGAGGTGAGACAGAGACTGGGGATAAGAGACAGAGACTGGGGATGTGAGACAGAGACTGGGGATGTGAGACAGAGACTGGGGAGGTGAGACAGAGACTGGGGATAAGAGACAGAGACTGGGGAGGTGAGACAGAGACTGGGGATAAGAGACAGAGACTGGGGATGTGAGACAGAGACTGGGGATGTGAGACAGAGACTGGGGAGGTGAGACAGAGACTGGGGATAAGAGACAGAGACTGGGGAGGTGAGACAGAAACTGGGGATTTGAGACAGAGACTGGGGAGGTGAGACAGAGACTGGGGATAAGAGATAGAGACTGGGGAGGTGAGACAGAGACTGGGGATGTGAGACAGAGACTGGGGATGTGAGACAGAGACTGGGGATAAGAGACGGAGACTGGGGAGGTGAGACAGAGACTGGGGAGGTGAGACAGAGACTGGGGATGTGGGACAGAGACTGGGGAGGTGAGACAGAGACTGGGGATAAGAGACAGAGACTGGGGAGGTGAAACAGAGACTGGGAATGTGAGACAGAGACTGGGGAGGTGAGACAGAGACTGGGGATAAGAGACAGAGACTGGGGATGTGAGACAGAGACTGGGGAGGTGAGACAGAGACTGGGGATAAGAGACAGAGACTGGGGAGGTGAGACAGAGACTGGGGATAAGAGACAGAGACTGGGGAGGTGAGACAGAGACTGGGGATAAGAGACAGAGACTGGGGAGGTGAGACAGAGACTGGGGATGTGAGACAGAGACTGGGGATGTGAGACAGAGACTGGGGATGTGAGACAGAGACTGGGGATGTGAGACAGAGACTGGGAATAAGAGACAGAGACTGGGGAGGTGAGACAGAGACTGGGGATAAGAGACAGAGACTGGGGAGGTGAGACAGAGACTGGGGATAAGAGACAGAGACTGGGGAGGTGAGACAGAGACTGGGGATAAGAGACAGAGACTGGGGATGTGAGACAGAGACTGGGGATGTGAGACAGAGACTGGGGATGTGAGACAGAGACTGGGGATGTGAGACAGAGACTGGGGAGGTGAGACAGAGACTGAGGATAAGAGACAGAGACTGGGGAGGTGAGACAGAGACTGGGGATAAGAGACAGAGATTGGGGATTTGAGACAGAGACTGGGGATGTGAGACAGAGACTGGGGAGGTGAGACAGAGACTGGGGATAAGAGACAGAGACTGGGGAGGTAAGACAGAAACTGGGGATGTGAGACAGAGACTGGGGATGTGAGACAGAGACTGGGGATAAGAGACAGAGACTGGGGATGTGAGACAGAGACTGGGGAGGTGAGACAGAGACTGGGGATGTGAGACAGAGACTGGGGAGGTGAGACAGAGACTGGGGATAAGAGACAGAGACTGGGGAGGTGAGACGGAGACTGGGGATAAGAGACGGAGACTGGGGAGGTGAGACAGAGACTGGGGATGTGAGACAGAGACTGGGGATGTGAGACAGAGACTGGGGAGGTGAGACAGAGACTGGGAATAAGAGACAGAGACTGGGGAGGTGAAACAGAGACTGGGGATGTGAGACAGAGACTGGGGAGGTGAGACAGAGACTGGGGATAAGAGACAGAGACTGGGGATGTGAGACAGAGACTGGGGAGGTGAGACAGAGACTGGGGATAAGAGACAGAGACTGGCGAGGTGAGACAGAGACTGGGGATAAGAGACAGAGACTGGGGAGGAGAGACGGAGACTGGGGATAAGAGACAGAGACTGGGGAGGTGAGACAGAGACTGGGGATGTGAGACAGAGACTGGGGATGTGAGACGGAGACTGGGGACGGAGACAGAGACTGGGGATAAGAGACAGAGACTGGAGAGGTGAGACAGAGACTGGGGATAAGAGACAGAGACTGGGGAGGTGAGACAGAGACTGGGGATAAGAGACAGAGACTGGGGAGGTGAGACAGAGACTGGGGATGTGAGACAGACACTGGGGAGGTGAGACTGTGACTGGGGATAAGAGACAGAGACTGGGGAGGTGAGACAGAGACTGGGGAGGTGAGACAGAGACTGGGGATAAGAGACAGAGACTGGGGATGTGATACAGAGACTGGGGAGGTGAGAAAGAGACTGGGGAGGTGAGACAGAGACTGGGGATAAGAGACAGAGACTGGGGATGTGAGACAGAGACTGGGGATAAGAGACAGAGACTGGGGAGGTGAGACAGAGACTGGGGATAAGAGACAGAGACTGGGGAGGTGAGACAGAGACTGGGGATGTGAGACAGAGACTGGGGATGTGAGACGGAGACTGGGGATGTGAGACAGAGACTGGGGATTAGAGACAGAGACTGGAGAGGTGAGACAGAGACTGGGGATAAGAGACAGAGACTGGGGAGGTGGGACAGAGACTGGGGATAAGAGACAGAGACTGGGGAGGTGAGACAGAGACTGGGGATGTGAGACAGAGACTGGGGAGGTGAGACAGTGACTGGGGATAAGAGACAGAGACTGGGGAGGTGAGACAGAGACTGGGGAGGTGAGACAGAGACTGGGGATAAGAGACAGAGACTGGGGATGTGAGACAGAGACTGGGGAGGTGAGACAGAGACTGGGGATAAGAGACAGAGACTGGGGATGTGAGACAGAGACTGGGGAGGTGGGACAGAGACTGGGGATATGAGACAGAGACTGGGGATGTGAGACAGAGACTGGGGAGGTGAGACAGAGACTGGGGATAAGAGACAGAGACTGGGGAGGTGAGACAGAGACTGGGGATAAGAGACAGAGACTGGGGAGGTGACACAGAGACTGGGGATAAGAGACAGAGACTGGGGAGATGAGACAGAGACTGGGGAGGTGAGACAGAGATTGGGGATAAGAGACAGAGACTGGGGAGGTGAGACAGAGACTGGGGATAAGAGACAGAGACTGGGGAGGTGAGACAGAGACTGGGGATAAGAGACAGAGACTGGGGAGGTGAGACAGAGACTGGGGATAAGAGACAGAGACTGGGGAGGTGAGACAGAGACTGGGGATGTGAGACAGAGACTGGGGAGGTGAGACAGAGACTGGGGATAAGAGACAGAAACTGGGGATGTGAGACAGAGACTGGGGATGTGAGACAGAGATTGGGGATGTGAGACAGAGACTGGGGATGTGAGACAGAGACTGGGGAGGTGAGACAGAGACTCGGGAGGTGAGACAGAGACTGGAGAGGTGAGACAGAGACTGGGGATAAGAGACAGAGACTGGGGATGTGAGACAGAGACTGGGGAGGTGAGACAGAGACTGGGGATAAGAGACAGAGACTGGGGATGTGAGACAGAGACTGGGGAGGTGAGACAGAGACTGGGGATAAGAGACAGAGACTGGGGATGTGAGACAGAGACTGGGGAGGTGAGACAGAGACTGGGGATAAGAGACAGAGACTGGGGAGGTGAGACAGAGACTGGGGATAAGAGACAGAGACTGGGGAGGTGAGACAGAGACTGGTGATAAGAGACAGAGACTGGGGAGGTGAGACAGAGACTGGGGATGTGAGACAGAGACTGGGGATGTGAGACAGAGACTGGGGATAAGAGACAGAGACTGGGGAGGTGAGACAGAGACTGGGGATAAGAGACAGAGACTGGGGAGGTGAGACAGAGACTGGGGATATGAGACAGAGACTGAGGAGGTGAGACAGAGACTGGGGAGGTGAGACAGAGACTGGGGATAAGAGACAGAGACTGGGGATGTGAGACAGAGACTGGGGAGGTGAGACAGAGACTGGGGATAGGAGACAGAGACTGGGGAGATGAGACAAAGACTGGGGATAAGCGACAGAGACTGGGGAGGTGAGACAGAGACTGGGGATAAGAGACAGAGACTGGGGAGGTGAGACAGAGACTGGGGATAAGAGACAGAGACTGGGGAGGTGAGACAGAGACTGGGGATAAGAGACAGAGACTGGGGAGGTGAGACAGAGACTGGGGATGAGAAACAGAGACTGGGGAGGTGAGACAGAGACTGGGGAGGTGAGACAGAGACTAGGGATGTGAGACAGAGACTGGGGATGTGAGACAGACTGGGGAGGTGAGACAGAGACTGGCGAGGTGAGACAGAGACTGGGGATGTGAGACAGAGACTGGGGACAAGAGACAGAGACTGGGGATGTGAGACAGAGACTGGGGAGGTGAGACAGAGACTGGGGATAAGAGACAGAGACTGGGGATGTGAGACAGAGACTGGGGAGGTGAGACAAAGACTGGGGAGGTGAGACAGAGACTGGGGATAAGAGAAAGAGACTGGGGAGGTGAGACAGAGACTGGGGAGGTGACACAGAGACTGGGGATAAGAGACAGAGACTGGGGAGGTGAGACAGAGACTGGGGATGTGAGACAGAGACTGGGGAGGTGAGACAGAGACTGGGGATAAGAGACAGAGACTGGGGAGGTGAGACAGAAACTGGGGATAAGTACAGAGACTGGGGAGGTGAGACAGAGACTGGGGATAAGAGACAGAGACTGGGGAGATGAGACAGAGACTGGGGATAAGAGACAGAGACTGGGGAGGTGAGACAGAGACTGGGGATGTGAGACAGAGACTGGGGAGGTGAGACAGAGACTGGGGATAAGAGACAGAAACTGGGGATGTGAGACAGAGACTGGGGATGTGAGACAGAGACTGGGGAGGTGAGACAGAGACTAGGGATGTGAGACAGAGACTGGGGATGTGAGACAGACTGGGGAGGTGAGACAGAGACTGGCGAAGTGAGACAGAGACTGGGGATGTGAGACAGAGACTGGGGACAAGAGACAGAGACTGGGGATGTGAGACAGAGACTGGAGAGTTGAGACAGAGACTGGGGATAAGAGACAGAGACTGGGGATGTGAGACAGAGACTGGGGAGGTGAGACAAAGACTGGGGAGGTGAGACAGAGACTGGGGATGTGAGACAGAGACTGGGGATGTGAGACAGAGACTGGGGAGGTGAGACAGAGACTGGGGATAAGAGACATAGACTGGGGAGGTGAGACAGAAACTGGGGATGTGAGACAGAGACTGGGGAGGTGAGACAGAGACTGGGGATAAGAGATAGAGACTGGGGAGGTGAGACAGAGACTGGGGATGTGAGACAGAGACTGGGGATGTGAGACAGAGACTGGGGATAAGAGACGGAGACTGGGGAGGTGAGACAGAGACTGGGGAGGTGAGACAGAGACTGGGGATGTGGGACAGAGACTGGGGAGGTGAGACAGAGACTGGGGATAAGAGACAGAGACTGGGGAGGTGAAACAGAGACTGGGAATGTGAGACAGAGACTGGGGAGGTGAGACAGAGACTGGGGATAAGAGACAGAGACTGGGGATGTGAGACAGAGACTGGGGAGGTGAGACAGAGACTGGGGATAAGAGACAGAGACTGGGGAGGTGAGACAGAGACTGGGGATAAGAGACAGAGACTGGGGAGGTGAGACAGAGACTGGGGATAAGAGACAGAGACTGGGGAGGTGAGACAGAGACTGGGGATGTGAGACAGAGACTGGGGATGTGAGACAGAGACTGGGGATGTGAGACAGAGACTGGGGATGTGAGACAGAGACTGGGAATAAGAGACAGAGACTGGGGAGGTGAGACAGAGACTGGAGATAAGAGACAGAGACTGGGGAGGTGAGACAGAGACTGGGGATAAGAGACAGAGACTGGGGAGGTGAGACAGAGACTGGGGATAAGAGACAGAGACTGGGGATGTGAGACAGAGACTGGGGATGTGAGACAGAGACTGGGGAGGTGAGACAGAGACTGAGGATAAGAGACAGAGACTGGGGAGGTGAGACAGAGACTGGGGATAAGAGACAGAGATTGGGGATTTGAGACAGAGACTGGGGATGTGAGACAGAGACTGGGGAGGTGAGACAGAGACTGGGGATAAGAGACAGAGACTGGGGAGGTAAGACAGAAACTGGGGATGTGAGACAGAGACTGGGGATGTGAGACAGAGACTGGGGATAAGAGACAGAGACTGGGGATGTGAGACAGAGACTGGGGAGGTGAGACAGAGACTGGGGATGTGAGACAGAGACTGGGGAGGTGAGACAGAGACTGGGGATAAGAGACAGAGACTGGGGAGGTGAGACGGAGACTGGGGATAAGAGACGGAGACTGGGGAGGTGAGACAGAGACTGGGGATGTGAGACAGAGACTGGGGATGTGAGACAGAGACTGGGGAGGTTAGACAGAGACTGGGAATAAGAGACAGAGACTGGGGAGGTGAAACAGAGACTGGGGATGTGAGACAGAGACTGGGGAGGTGAGACAGAGACTGGGGATAAGAGACAGAGACTGGGGATGTGAGACAGAGACTGGGGAGGTGAGACAGAGACTGGGGATAAGAGACAGAGACTGGCGAGGTGAGACAGAGACTGGAGATAAGAGACAGAGACTGGGGAGGAGAGACGGAGACTGGGGATAAGAGACAGAGACTGGGGAGGTGAGACAGAGACTGGGGATGTGAGACAGAGACTGGGGATGTGAGACGGAGACTGGGGACGGAGACAGAGACTGGGGATAAGAGACAGAGACTGGAGAGGTGAGACAGAGACTGGGGATAAGAGACAGAGACTGGGGAGGTGAGACAGAGACTGGGGATAAGAGACAGAGACTGGGGAGGTGAGACAGAGACTGGGGATGTGAGACAGAGACTGGGGAGGTGAGACAGTGACTGGGGATAAGAGACAGAGACTGGGGAGGTGAGACAGAGACTGGGGAGGTGAGACAGAGACTGGGGATAAGAGACAGAGACTGGGGATGTGAGACAGAGACTGGGGAGGTGAGACAGAGACTGGGGAGGTGAGACAGAGACTGGGGATAAGAGACAGAGACTGGGGATGTGAGACAGAGACTGGGGATAAGAGACAGAGACTGGGGAGGTGAGACAGAGACTGGGGATAAGAGACAGAGACTGGGGAGGTGAGACAGAGACTGGGGATGTGAGACAGAGACTGGGGATGTGAGACGGAGACTGGGGATGTGAGACAGAGACTGGGGATAAGAGACAGAGACTGGGGAGGTGGGACAGAGACTGGGGATAAGAGACAGAGACTGGGGAGGTGAGACAGAGACTGGGGATGTGAGACAGAGACTGGGGAGGTGAGACAGTGACTGGGGATAAGAGACAGAGACTGGGGAGGTGAGACAGAGACTGGGGAGGTGAGACAGAGACTGGGGATAAGAGACAGAGACTGGGGATGTGAGACAGAGACTGGGGAGGTGAGACAGAGACTGGGGATAAGAGACAGAGACTGGGGATGTGAGACAGAGACTGGGGAGGTGGGACAGAGACTGGGGATATGAGACAGAGACTGGGGATGTGAGACAGAGACTGGGGAGGTGAGACAGAGACTGGGGATAAGAGACAGAGACTGGGGAGGTGAGACAGAGACTGGGGATAAGAGACAGAGACTGGGGAGGTGACACAGAGACTGGGGATAAGAGACAGAGACTGGGGAGGTGAGACAGAGACTGGGGAGGTGAGACAGAGATTGGGGATAAGAGACAGAGACTGGGGAGGTGAGACAGAGACTGGGGATAAGAGACAGAGACTGGGGAGGTGAGACAGAGACTGGGGATAAGAGACAGAGACTGGGGAGGTGAGACAGAGACTGGGGATAAGAGACAGAGACTGGGGAGGTGAGACAGAGACTGGGGATGTGAGACAGAGACTGGGGAGGTGAGACAGAGACTGGGGATAAGAGACAGAAACTGGGGATGTGAGACAGAGACTGGGGATGTGAGACAGAGATTGGGGATGTGAGACAGAGACTGGGGATGTGAGACAGAGACTGGGGAGGTGAGACAGAGACTCGGGAGGTGAGACAGAGACTGGAGAGGTGAGACAGAGACTGGGGATAAGAGACAGAGACTGGGGATGTGAGACAGAGACTGGGGAGGTGAGACAGAGACTGGGGATAAGAGACAGAGACTGGGGATGTGAGACAGAGACTGGGGAGGTGAGACAGAGACTGGGGATAAGAGACAGAGACTGGGGATGTGAGACAGAGACTGGGGAGGTGAGACAGAGACTGGGGATAAGAGACAGAGACTGGGGAGGTGAGACAGAGACTGGGGATAAGAGACAGAGACTGGGGAGGTGAGACAGAGACTGGGGATAAGAGACAGAGACTGGGGAGGTGAGACAGAGACTGGGGATGTGAGACAGAGACTGGGGATGTGAGACAGAGACTGGGGATAAGAGACAGAGACTGGGGAGGTGAGACAGAGACTGGGGATAAGAGACAGAGACTGGGGAGGTGAGACAGAGACTGGGGATATGAGACAGAGACTGAGGAGGTGAGACAGAGACTGGGGAGGTGAGACAGAGACTGGGGATAAGAGACAGAGACTGGGGATGTGAGACAGAGACTGGGGAGGTGAGACAGAGACTGGGGATAAGAGACAGAGACTGGGGAGATGAGACAGAGACTGGGGATAAGCGACAGAGACTGGGGAGGTGAGACAGAGACTGGGGATAAGAGACAGAGACTGGGGAGGTGAGACAGAGACTGGGGATAAGAGACAGAGACTGGGGAGGTGAGACAGAGACTGGGGATAAGAGACAGAGACTGGGGAGGTGAGACAGAGACTGGGGATGGGAGACAGAGACTGGGGAGGTGAGACAGAGACTGGGGAGGTGA
Source organism: Morinoia aosen (assembly GCA_030386875.1). NCBI lineage: Eukaryota > Metazoa > Arthropoda > Malacostraca > Amphipoda > Talitridae > Morinoia > Morinoia aosen. The sequence goes on along the minus strand of CM059558.1, from coordinate 35,871,574 downwards.
GACAGAGACTAGGGATGTGAGACAGAGACTGGGGATGTGAGACAGACTGGGGAGGTGAGACAGAGACTGGCGAGGTGAGACAGAGACTGGGGATGTGAGACAGAGACTGGGGACAAGAGACAGAGACTGGGGATGTGAGACAGAGACTGGGGAGGTGAGACAGAGACTGGGGATAAGAGACAGAGACTGGGGATGTGAGACAGAGACTGGGGAGGTGAGACAAAGACTGGGGAGGTGAGACAGAGACTGGGGATAAGAGAAAGAGACTGGGGAGGTGAGACAGAGACTGGGGAGGTGACACAGAGACTGGGGATAAGAGACAGAGACTGGGGAGGTGAGACAGAGACTGGGGATGTGAGACAGAGACTGGGGAGGTGAGACAGAGACTGGGGATAAGAGACAGAGACTGGGGAGGTGAGACAGAAACTGGGGATAAAAGACAGAGACTGGGGAGGTGAGACAGAGACTGGGGATAAGAGACAGAGACTGGGGAGATGAGACAGAGACTGGGGATAAGAGACAGAGACTGGGGAGGTGAGACAGAGACTGGGGATGTGAGACAGAGACTGGGGAGGTGAGACAGAGACTGGGGATAAGAGACAGAAACTGGGGATGTGAGACAGAGACTAGGGATGTGAGACAGAGACTGGGGAGGTGAGACAGAGACTAGGGATGTGAGACAGAGACTGGGGATGTGAGACAGACTGGGGAGGTGAGACAGAGACTGGCGAGGTGAGACAGAGACTGGGGATGTGAGACAGAGACTGGGGACAAGAGACAGAGACTGGGGATGTGAGACAGAGACTGGGGAGGTGAGACAGAGACTGGGGATAAGAGACAGAGACTGGGGATGTGAGACAGAGACTGGGGAGGTGAGACAAAGACTGGGGAGGTGAGACAGAGACTGGGGATAAGAGAAAGAGACTGGGGAGGTGAGACAGAGACTGGGGAGGTGACACAGAGACTGGGGATAAGAGACAGAGACTGGGGAGGTGAGACAGAGACTGGGGATGTGACACAGAGACTGGGGAGGTGAGACAGAGACTGGGGATAAGAGACAGAGACTGGGGAGGTGAGACAGAAACTGGGGATAAGAGACAGAGACTGGGGAGGTGAGACAGAGACTGGGGATAAGAGACAGAGACTGGGGAGATGAGACAGAGACTGGGGATAAGAGACAGAGACTGGGGAGGTGAGACAGAGACTGGGGATGTGAGACAGAGACTGGGGAGGTGAGACAGAGACTGGGGATAAGAGACAGAAACTGAAGATGTGAGACAGGGACTGGGGATGTGAGACAGAGACTGGGGATGTGAGACAGAGACTGGGGATGTGAGACAGAGACTGGGGATGTGAGACAGAGACTGAGGAGGTGAGACAGAGACTGGGGAGGTGAGACAGAGACTGGGGAGGTGAGACAGAGACTGGGGATAAGAGACAGAGACTGGGGATGTGAGACAGAGACTGGGGAGGTGAGACAGAGACTGGGGATGAGAAACAGAGACTGGGGATGTGAGACAGAGACTGGGGAGGTGAGACAGATACTGAGGATAAGAGACAGAGACTGGGAAATGTGAGACAGAGACTGGGGAGGTGAGGCAGAGACTTGGGGTAAGAGTCAGAGACTGGGGAGGTGAGACAGAGACTGGGGAGGTGAGACAGAGACTGGGGAGGTGAGACAGAGACTGGGGATAAGAGACAGAGACTGGGGAGGTGAGACAGAGACTGGGGATGTGAGACAGAGACTGGGGATGTGAGACAGAGACTGGGGATAAGAGACAGAGACTGGGGAGGTGAAACAGAGACTGGGGATGTGAGACAGAGACTGGGGATAAGAGACAGAGACTGGGGATGTGAGACAGAGACTGGGGAGGTGAGACAGAGACTGGGGAGGTGAGACAGAGAGTGGGGAGGTGAGACAGAGACTGGGGATAAGAGACAGAGACTGGGGATGTGAGACAGAGACTGGGGAGGTGAGACAGAGACTGGGGAGGTGAGACAGAGAGTGGGGAGGTGAGACAGGGACTGGGGATAAGAGACAGAGACTGGGGATGTGAGACAGAGACTGGGGAGGTGAGACAGAGACTGGGGATAAGAGACAGAGACTGGGGAGGTGAGACAGAGACTGGGGATAAGAGACAGAGACTGGGGAGGTGTGACAGAGACTGGGGATAAGAGACAGAGACTGGGGAGGTGAGACAGAGACTGGGGATAAGAGACAGAGACTGGGGAGGTGAGACAGAGACTGGGGATGTGAGACAGAGACTGGGGAGGTGAGACAGAGACTGGGGAGGTGAGACAGAAACTGGGGATGTGAGACAGAGACTGGGGATGTGAGACAGAGACTGGGGATGTGAGACAGAGACTGGGGATGTGAGACAGAGACTGGGGAGGTGAAACGGAGACTGGGGAGGTGAGAAAGAGACTGGGGAGGTGAGACAGAGACTGGGGATAAGAGACAGAGACTGGGGATGTGAGACAGAGACTGGGGAGGTGAGACAGAGACTGGGGATAAGAGACAGAGACTGGGGATGTGAGACAGAGACTTGGGAGGTGAGACAGAGACTGGGGATAAGACACAGACTGGGGATGTGAGACAGAGACTGGGGAGGTGAGACAGAGACTGGGGATAAGAGACATAGACTGGGGAGGTGAGACAGAGACTGGGGATAAGAGACAGAGACTGGGGAGGTGAGACAGAGACTGGGGATATGAGACAGAGACTGGGGAGGTGAGACAGAGACTGGGGAGGTGAGACAGAGACTGGGGTTAAGAGACAGAGACTAGGGATGTGAGACAGAGACTGGGAAGGTGAGACAGAGACTGGGGATAAGAGACAGAGACTGGGGAGGTGAGACAGAGACTGGGGCTAAGAGACAGAGACTGGGGAGGTGCGACAGAGACTGGGGATAAGAGACAGAGACTGGGGAGGTGAAATAGAGACTGGGGATAGGAGACAGAGACTGGGGAGGTGAGACAGAGACTGGGGATGGGAGACAGAGACTGGGGAGGTGAGACAGAGACTGGGGATAAGAGACAGAAACTGGGGATGTGAGACAGAGACTGGGGATGTGAGACAGAGACTGGGGATGTGAGACAGAGACTGGGGATGTGAGACAGAGACTGGGGAGGTGAGACAGAGACTTGGGATTTGAGACAGAGACTGGGGATGTGAGACAGAGACTGGGGATGTGAGACAGAGACTGGGGATGTGAGACAGAGACTGGGGATGTGAGACAGAGACTGGGGAGGTGAGACCGAGACTGAGGATCAGAGACAGAGACTGGGGAGGTGAGACAGAGACTGGGGATAAGAGACAGAGACTGGGGATGTGAGACAGAGACTGGGGATGTGAGACAGAGACTGGGGAGGTGAGACAGAGACTGGGGATAAAAGACAGAGACTGGGGAGGTGAGACAGAGACTGGGGATAAGAGACAGAGACTGGGAATGTGAGACAGAGACTGGGGATGTGAGACAGAGACTGGGGAGGTGAGACAGAGACTGGGGATAAGAGACAGAGACTGGGGAGGTGAGACAGAAACTGGGGATGTGAGACAGAGACTGGGGAGGTGAGACAGAGACTGGGGATAAGAGACAGAGACTGGGGAGGTGAGACGGAGACTGGGGATAAGAGACGGAGACTGGGGAGGTGAGACAGAGACTGGGGATGTGAGACAGAGACTGGGGATGTGAGACAGAGACTGGGGAGGTGAGACAGAGACTGGTGATATGAGACAGAGACTGGGGAGGTGAAACAGAGACTGGGGATGTGAGACAGAGACTGGGGAGGTGAGACAGAGACTGGGGATAAGAGACAGAGACTGGGGATGTGAGACAGAGACTGGGGAGGTGAGACAGAGACTGGGGATAAGAGATAGAGACCAGGGAGGTGAGACAGAGACTGGGGATACAAGACAGAGACTGGGGAGGTGAGACAGAGACTGGGGATAAGAGACAGAGACTGGGGAGGTGACACAGAGACTTGGGATGTGAGACAGAGGCTGGGGATGTGAGACAGAGACTGGGGATGTGAGACAGAGACTGGGGATGTGAGACAGAGACTGGGGATAAGAGACAGAGACTGGGGAGGTGAGACAGAGACTGGGGATAAGAGACAGAGACTGGGGAGGAGAGACAGAGACTGGGGATAAGAGACAGAGACTGGGGAGGTGAGACAGAGACTGGGGATAAGAGACAGAGACTGGGGATGTGAGACAGAGACTAGGGAGGTGAGACAGAGACTGGGGATGTGAGACAGAGACTGGGGATGTAAGACAGAGAATGGGGATGTGGGACAAAGACTGGGGATAAGAGACAGAGACTGGGGATGTGAGACAGAGACTCGGGATGTGAGACAGAGACTGGGGATGGGAGACAGAGACTGGGGAGGTGAGACAGAGACTGCGGATGTGAGACATAGACTAGGGATAAGAGACAGAGACTGGGGATGTGAGACAGAGACTGGTCATGTGAGACAGAGACTTGGGATTTGAGACAGAGACTGGGGATGTGAGACAGAGACTGGAGATGTGAGACAGAGACTGGGGATGTGAGACAGAGACTGGGGATGTGAGACAGAGACTGGGGATGTGAGACAGAGACTGGGGATGTGAGACAGAGACTGGGGAGGTGAGACAGAGACTGGGGATAAGAGACAGAGACTGGGGATTTGAGACAGAGACTGGGGATGTGAGACAGAGACTGGGGAGGTGAGACAGAGACTGGGGATAAGAGACAGAGACTGGGGAGGTAAGACAGAAACTGGGGATGTGAGGCAGAGACTGGGGATGTGAGACAGAGACTGGGGATAAGAGACAGAGACTGGGGATGTGAGACAGAGACTGGGGAGGTGAGACAGAGACTGGAGATGTGAGACAGAGACTGGGGAGGTGAGACAGAGACTGGGGATAAGAGACAGAGACTGGGGAGGTGAGACGGAGACTGGGGATAAGAGACGGAGACTGGGGAGGTGAGACAGAGACTGGGGATGTGAGACAGAGACTGGGGATGTGAGACAGAGACTGGGGAGGTGAGAAAGAGACTGGGGATAAGAGACAGAGACTGGGGAGGTGAAACAGAGACTGGGGATGTGAGACAGAGACTGGGGAAGGGAGACAGAGACTGGGGATAAGAGACAGAGACTGGGGATGTGAGACAGAGACTGGGGAGGTGAGACAGAGACTGGGGATAAGAGACAGAGACTGGCGAGGTGAGACAGAGACTGGGGATAAGAGACAGAGACTTGGGAGGTGAGACAGAGACTGGGGATAAGAGACAGAGACTGGGGAGGTGAGACAGAGACTGGGGATGTGAGACAGAGACTGGGGATGTGAGACGGAGACTGGGGATGTGAGACAGAGACTGGGGATTAGAGACAGAGACTGGAGAGGTGAGACAGAGACTGGGGATAAGAGACAGAGACTGGGGAGGTGGGACAGAGACTGGGGATAAGAGACAGAGACTGGGGAGGTGAGACAGAGACTGGGGATGTGAGACAGAGACTGGGGAGGTGAGACAGTGACTGGGGATAAGAGACAGAGACTGGGGAGGTGAGACAGAGACTGGGGAGGTGAGACAGAGACTGGGGATAAGAGACAGAGACTGGGGATGTGAGACAGAGACTGGGTAGGTGAGACAGAGACTGGGGATAAGAGACAGAGACTGGGGATGTGAGACAGAGACTGGGGAGGTGGGACAGAGACTGGGGATATGAGACAGAGACTGGGGATGTGAGACAGAGACTGGGGAGGTGAGACAGAGACTGGGGATAAGAGACAGAGACTGGGGAGGTGAGACAGAGACTGGGGATAAGAGACAGAGACTGGGGAGGTGACACAGAGACTGGGGATAAGAGACAGAGACTGGGGAGGTGAGACAGAGACTGGGGAGGTGAGACGGAGATTGGGGATAAGAGACAGAGACTGGGGAGGTGAGACAGAGACTGGGGATAAGAGACAGAGACTGGGGAGGTGAGACAGAGACTGGGGATAAGAGACAGAGACTGGGGAGGTGAGACAGAGACTGGGGATAAGAGACAGAGACTGGGGAGGTGAGACAGAGACTGGGGATGTGAGACAGAGACTGGGGAGGTGAGACAGAGACTGGGGATAAGAGACAGAAACTGGGGATGTGAGACAGAGACTGGGGATGTGAGACAGAGATTGGGGATGTGAGACAGAGACTGGGGATGTGAGACAGAGACTGGGGAGGTGAGACAGAGACTCGGGAGGTGAGACAGAGACTGGAGAGGTGAGACAGAGACTGGGGATAAGAGACAGAGACTGGGGATGTGAGACAGAGACTGGGGAGGTGAGACAGAGACTGGGGATAAGAGACAGAGACTGGGGATGTGAGACAGAGACTGGGGAGGTGAGACAGAGACTGGGGATAAGAGACAGAGACTGGGGATGTGAGACAGAGACTGGGGAGGTGAGACAGAGACTGGGGATAAGAGACAGAGACTGGGGAGGTGAGACAGAGACTGGGGATAAGAGACAGAGACTGGGGAGGTGAGACAGAGACTGGTGATAAGAGACAGAGACTGGGGAGGTGAGACAGAGACTGGGGATGTGAGACAGAGACTGGGGATGTGAGACAGAGACTGGGGATAAGAGACAGAGACTGGGGAGGTGAGACAGAGACTGGGGATAAGAGACAGAGACTGGGGAGGTGAGACAGAGACTGGGGATATGAGACAGAGACTGAGGAGGTGAGACAGAGACTGGGGAGGTGAGACAGAGACTTGGGATAAGAGACAGAGACTGGGGATGTGAGACAGAGACTGGGGAGGTGAGACAGAGACTGGGGATAAGAGACAGAGACTGGGGAGATGAGACAGAGACTGGGGATAAGCGACAGAGACTGGGGAGGTGAGACAGAGACTGGGGATAAGAGACAGAGACTGGGGAGGTGAGACAGAGACTGGGGATAAGAGACAGAGACTGGGGAGGTGAGACAGAGACTGGGGATAAGAGACAGAGACTGGGGAGGTGAGACAGAGACTGGGGATGGGAGACAGAGACTGGGGAGGTGAGACAGAGACTGGGGAGGTGAGACAGAGACTAGGGATGTGAGACAGAGACTGGGGATGTGAGACAGACTGGGGAGGTGAGACAGAGACTGGCGAGGTGAGACAGAGACTGGGGATGTGAGACAGAGACTGGGGACAAGAGACAGAGACTGGGGATGTGAGACAGAGACTGAGGAGGTGAGACAGAGACTGGGGATAAGAGACAGAGACTGGGGATGTGAGACAGAGACTGGGGAGGTGAGACAAAGACTGGGGAGGTGAGACAGAGACTGGGGATAAGAGAAAGAGACTGGGGAGGTGAGACAGAGACTGGGGAGGTGACACAGAGACTGGGGATAAGAGACAGAGACTGGGGAGGTGAGACAGAGACTGGGGATGTGAGACAGAGACTGGGGAGGTGAGACAGAGACTGGGGATAAGAGACAGAGACTGGGGAGGTGAGACAGAAACTGGGGATAAGAGACAGAGACTGGGGAGGTGAGACAGAGACTGGGGATAAGAGACAGAGACTGGGGAGATGAGACAGAGACTGGGGATAAGAGACAGAGACTGGGGAGGTGAGACAGAGACTGGGGATGTGAGACAGAGACTGGGGAGGTGAGACAGAAACTGGGGATAAGAGACAGAAACTGGGGATGTGAGACAGAGACTGGGGATGTGAGACAGAGACTGGGGAGGTGAGACAGAGACTAGGGATGTGAGACAGAGACTGGGGATGTGAGACAGACTGGGGAGGTGAGACAGAGACTGGCGAGGTGAGACAGAGACTGGGGATGTGAGACAGAGACTGGGGACATGAGACAGAGACTGGGGATGTGAGACAGAGACTGGGGAGGTGAGACAGAGACTGGGGATAAGAGACAGAGACTGGGGATGTGAGACAGAGACTGGGGAGGTGAGACAAAGACTGGGGAGGTGAGACAGAGACTGGGGATAAGTGAAAGAGACTGGGGAGGTGAGACAGAGACTGGGGAGGTGACACAGAGACTGGGGATAAGAGACAGAGACTGGGGAGGTGAGACAGAGACTGGGGATGTGAGACAGCGACTGGGGAGGTGAGACAGAGACTGGGGATAAGAGACAGAGACTGGGGAGGTGAGACAGAAACTGGGGATAAGAGACAGAGACTGGGGAGGTGAGACAGAGACTGGGGATAAGAGACAGAGACTGGGGAGATGAGACAGAGACTGGGGATAAGAGACAGAGACTGGGGAGGTGAGACAGAGACTGGGGATGTGAGACAGAGACTGGGGAGGTGAGACAGAGACTGGGGATAAGAGACAGAAACTGGGGATGTGAGACAGAGACTGGGTATGTGAGACAGAGACTGGGGATGTGAGACAGAGACTGGGGATGTGAGACAGAGACTGGGGATGTGAGACAGAGACTGAGGAGGTGAGACAGAGACTGGGGAGGTGAGACAGAGACTGGGGAGGTGAGACAGAGACTGGGGATAAGAGACAGAGACTGGGGATGTGAGACAGAGACTGGGGAGGTGAGACAGAGACTGGGGATGAGAAACAGAGACTGGGGATGTGAGACAGAGACTGGGGAGGTGAGACAGATACTGAGGATAAGAGACAGAGACTGGGGATGTGAGACAGAGACTGGGGAGGTGAGGCAGAGACTTGGGGTAAGAGTCAGAGACTGGGGAGGTGAGACAGAGACTGGGGAGGTGAGACAGAGACTGGGGAGGTGAGACAGAGACTGGGGATAAGAGACAGAGACTGGGGAGGTGAGACAGAGACTGGGGATGTGAGACAGAGACTGGGGATGTGAGACAGAGACTGGGGATAAGAGACAGAGACTGGGGAGGTGAAACAGAGACTGGGGATGTGAGACAGAGACTGGGGATAAGAGACAGAGACTGGGGATGTGAGACAGAGACTGGGGAGGTGAGACAGAGACTGGGGATAAGAGACAGAGACTGGGGATGTGAGACAGAGACTTGGGAGGTGAGACAGAGACTGGGGATAAGAGACAGAAACTGGGGAGGTGAGACAGAGACTGGGGATAAGAGACAGAGACTGGGGAGGTGAGACAGAGACTGGGGATGTGAGACAGAGACTGGGTATGTGAGACAGAGACTGGGGATAAGAGACAGAGACTGGGGAGGTGAGACAGAGACTGGGGATAAGAGACAGAGACTGGGGAGGTGAGACAGAGACTGGGGATGTGAGACAGAGACTGGGGAGGTGAGACAGAGAGTGGGGAGGTGAGACAGAGACTGGGGATAAGAGACAGAGACTGGGGATGTGAGACAGAGACTGGGTGGTGAGACAGAGACTGGGGATAAGAGACAGAGACTGGGGAGGTGAGACAGAGATTGGGGATAAGAGACAGAGACTGGGGAGGTGTGACAGAGACTGGGGATAAGAGACAGAGACTGGGGAGGTGAGACAGAGACTGGGGATAAGAGACAGAGACTGGGGAGGTGAGACAGAGACTGGGGATGTCAGACAGAGACTGGGGAGGTGAGACAGAGACTGGGGAGGTGAGACAGAAACTAGGGATGTGAGACAGAGACTGGGGATGTGAGACAGAGACTGGGGATGTGAGACAGAGACTGGGGATGTGAGACAGAGACTGGGGAGGTGAGACAGAGACTGGGGAGGTGAGACAGAGACTGGGGAGGTGAGACAGAGACTGGGGATAAGGGACAGAGACTGGGGATGTGAGACAGAGACTGGGGAGGTGAGACAGAGACTGGGGATAAGAGACAGAGACTGGGGATGTGAGACAGAGACTGGGGAGGTGAGACAGAGACTGGGGATAAGAGACAGAGACAGGGGATGTGAGACAGAGACTGGGGAGGTGAGACAGAGACTGGGGTTAAAAGAGACATATACTGGGGAGGTGAGACAGAGACTGGGGATAAGAGACAGAGACTGGGGAGGTGAGACAGAGACTGGGGATAGGAGACAGAGACTGGGGAGGTGAGACAGAGACTGGGGATGTGAGACAGAGACTGGGGATGTGAGACAGAGACTGTGGATAAGAGACAGAGACTGGGGAGGTGAGACAGAGACTGGGGATAAAAGACAGAGACTGGGGAGGTGAGACAGAGACTGGGGATATGAGACAGAAACTGGGGAGGTGAGACAGAGACTGGGGAGGTGAGACAGAGACTGGGGATAAGAGACAGAGACTTGGGACGTGAGACAGAGACTGGGGAGGTGAGACAGAGACTGGGGATAAGAGACAGAGACTGGGGAGGTGAGACAGAGACTGGGGATAAGAGACAGAGACTGGGGAGGTGCGACAGAGACTGGGGAAGAGAGACAGAGACTGGGGAGGTGAAACAGAGACTGGGGATAGGAGACAGAGACTGGGGAGGTGAGACAGAGACTGGGGATGTGAGACAGAGACTGGGGAGGTGAGACAGAGACTGGGGATAAGAGACAGAAACTGGGGATGTGAGACAGAGACTGGGGATGTGAGACAGAGACTGGGGATGTGAGACAGAGACTGGGGATATGAGACAGAGACTGGGGAGGTGAGACAGAGACTGGGGATGTGAGACAGAGACTGGGGATGTGAGACAGAGACTGGGGATATGAGACTGAGACTGGGGAGGTGAGACAGAGACTGGGGAGGTGAGACAGAGACTATTGATGTGAGACAGAGACTGGTGATGTGAGACAGAGACTGGGGATGTGAGACAAAGACTGGGGATGTGAGACAGAGACTGGGGATGTGAGACAGAGACTGGGGATGTGAGACAGAGACTGGATAGGTGAGACAGAGACTGGGGAGGTGAGACAGAGACTGGGGATGTGAGACAGAGACTGGGGATGTGAGACAGAGACTGGGATAAGAGACAGAGACTGGGGATGTGAGACAGCGACTGGGGATGTGAGACAGAGACTGGGGATGTGAGACAGAGACTGGGGAGGTGATACAGAGACTGGGGATGTGAGACAGAGACTGGGGATGTGAGACAGAGACTGGGGATGTGAGACAAAGACTGGGGATAAGAGACAGAGACTGGGGATGTGAGACAGAGACTGGGGATGGGAGACAGAGACTGGGGAGGTGAAACAGAGACTGGGGATGTGAGACAGAGACTGGGGATAAGAGACAGAGACTGGGGATGTGAGACAGAGACTGGTCATGTGAGACAGAGACTTGGGATTTGAGACAGAGATTAGGGATGTGAGACAGAGACTGGGGATGTGAGACAGAGACTGGGGATGTGAGACAGAGACTTGGGATGTGAGACAGAGACTGGGGAGGTGAGACAGAGACTGAGGATAAGAGACAGAGACTGGGGAGGTGAGACAGAGACTGGGGATAAGAGACAGAGACTGGGGATGTGAGACAGAGACTGGGGATGTGAGACAGAGACTGGGGAGGTGAGACAGAGACTGGGGATAAGAGACAGAGACTGGGGAGGTGAGACAGAGACTGGGGATAAGAGACAGAGACTGGGGATGTGAGACAGAGATTGTGGATGTGAGACAGAGACTGGGGAGGTGAGACAGAGACTGGGGATAAGAGACAGAGACTGGGGAGGTGAGACAGAAACTGGGGATGTTAGACAGAGACTGGGGAGGTGAGACAGAGACTGGGGATAAGAGATAGAGACTGGGGAGGTGAGACAGAGACTGGGGATGTGAGACAGAGACTGGGGATGTGAGACAGAGACTGGGGATAAGAGACGGAGATTGGGGAGGTGAGACAGAGACTGGGGAGGTGAGACAGAGACTGGGGATGTGAGACAGAGACTGGGGACAAGAGACAGAGACTGGGGATGTGAGACAGAGACTGGGGAGGTGAGACAGAGACTGGGGATAAGAGACAGAGACTGGGGATGTGAGACAGAGACTGGGGAGGTGAGACAAAGACTGGGGAGGTGAGACAGAGACTGGGGATAAGAGAAAGAGACTGGGGAGGTGAGACAGAGACTGGGGAAGTGACACAGAGACTGGGGATAAGAGACAGAGACTGGGGAGGTGAGACAGAGACTGGGGATGTGAGACAGAGACTGGGGAGGTGAGACAGAGACTGGGGATAAGAGACAGAGACTGGGGAGGTGAGACAGAAACTGGGGATAAGAGACAGAGACTGGGGAGGTGAGACAGAGACTGGGGATAAGAGACAGAGACTGGGGAGATGAGACAGAGACTGGGGATAAGAGACAGAGACTGGGGAGGTGAGACAGAGACTGGGGATGTGAGACAGAGACTGGGGAGGTGAGACAGAGACTGGGGATAAGAGACAGAAACTGGGGATGTGAGACAGAGACTGGGGATGTGAGACAGAGACTGGGGAGGTGAGACAGAGACTAGGGATGTGAGACAGAGACTGGGGATGTGAGACAGACTGGGGAGGTGAGACAGAGACTGGCGAGGTGAGACAGAGACTGGGGATGTGAGACAGAGACTGGGGACAAGAGACAGAGACTGGGGATGTGAGACAGAGACTGGGGAGGTGAGACAGAGACTGGGGATAAGAGACAGAGACTGGGGATGTGAGACAGAGACTGGGGAGGTGAGACAAAGACTGGGGAGGTGAGACAGAGACTGGGGATAAGAGAAAGAGACTGGGGAGGTGAGACAGAGACTGGGGAGGTGACACAGAGACTGGGGATAAGAGACAGAGACTGGGGAGGTGAGACAGAGACTGGGGATGTGACACAGAGACTGGGGAGGTGAGACAGAGACTGGGGATAAGAGACAGAGACTGGGGAGGTGAGACAGAAACTGGGGATAAGAGACAGAGACTGGGGAGGTGAGACAGAGACTGGGGATAAGAGACAGAGACTGGGGAGATGAGACAGAGACTGGGGATAAGAGACAGAGACTGGGGAGGTGAGACAGAGACTGGGGATGTGAGACAGAGACTGGGGAGGTGAGACAGAGACTGGGGATAAGAGACAGAAACTGGGGATGTGAGACAGGGACTGGGGATGTGAGACAGAGACTGGGGATGTGAGACAGAGACTGGGGATGTGAGACAGAGACTGGGGATGTGAGACAGAGACTGAGGAGGTGAGACAGAGACTGGGGAGGTGAGACAGAGACTGGGGAGGTGAGACAGAGACTGGGGATAAGAGACAGAGACTGGGGATGTGAGACAGAGACTGGGGAGGTGAGACAGAGACTGGGGATAAGAGACAGAGACTGGGGATGTGAGACAGAGACTGGGGAGGTGAGACAGAGACTGGGGATAAGAGACAGAGACTGGGGAGGTGAGACAGAGACTGGGGATAAGAGACAGAGACTGGGGAGGTGTGACAGAGACTGGGGATAAGAGACAGAGACTGGGGAGGTGAGACAGAGACTGGGGATAAGAGACAGAGACTGGGGAGGTGAGGCAGAGACTTGGGGTAAGAGTCAGAGACTGGGGAGGTGAGACAGAGACTGGGGAGGTGAGACAGAGACTGGGGAGGTGAGACAGAGACTGGGGATAAGAGACAGAGACTGGGGAGGTGAGACAGAGACTGGGGATGTGAGACAGAGACTGGGGATGTGAGACAGAGACTGGGGATAAGAGACAGAGACTGGGGAGGTGAAACAGAGACTGGGGATGTGAGACAGAGACTGGGGATAAGAGACAGAGACTGGGGATGTGAGACAGAGACTGGGGAGGTGAGACAGAGACTGGGGATAAGAGACAGAGACTGGGGAGGTGAGACAGAGACTGGGGATAAGAGACAGAGACTGGGGAGGTGAGACAGAGACTGGGGATGTGAGACAGACACTGGGGAGGTGAGACAGAGAGTGGGGAGGTGAGACAGAGACTGGGGATAAGAGACAGAGACTGGGGATGTGAGACAGAGACTGGGGAGGTGAGACAGAGACTGGGGATAAGAGACAGAGACTGGGGAGGTGAGACAGAGACTGGGGATAAGAGACAGAGACTGGGGAGGTGTGACAGAGACTGGGGATAAGAGACAGAGACTGGGGAGGTGAGACAGAGACTGGGGATAAGAGACAGAGACTGGGGAGGTGAGACAGAAACTGGGGATGTGAGACAGAGACTGGGGAGGTGAGACAGAGACTGGGGAGGTGAGACAGAAACTGGGGATGTGAGACAGAGACTGGGGATGTGAGACAGAGACTGGGGATGTGAGACAGAGACTGGGGATGTGAGACAGAGACTGGGGAGGTGAAACGGAGACTGGGGAGGTGAGAAAGAGACTGGGGAGGTGAGACAGAGACTGGGGATAAGAGACAGAGACTGGGGATGTGAGACAGAGACTGGGGAGGTGAGACAGAGACTGGGGATAAGAGACAGAGACTGGGGATGTGAGACAGAGACTTGGGAGGTGAGACAGAGACTGGGGATAAGACACAGACTGGGGATGTGAGACAGAGACTGGGGAGGTGAGACAGAGACTGGGGATAAGAGACATAGACTGGGGAGGTGAGACAGAGACTGGGGATAAGAGACAGAGACTGGGGAGGTGAGACAGAGACTGGGGATATGAGACAGAGACTGGGGAGGTGAGACAGAGACTGGGGAGGTGAGACAGAGACTGGGGTTAAGAGACAGAGACTGGGGATGTGAGACAGAGACTGGGAAGGTGAGACAGAGACTGGGGATAAGAGACAGAGACTGGGGAGGTGAGACAGAGACTGGGGCTAAGAGACAGAGACTGGGGAGGTTCGAAAGAGACTGGGGATAAGAGACAGAGACTGGGGAGGTGAAATAGAGACTGGGGATAGGAGACAGAGACTGGGGAGGTGAGACAGAGACTGGGGATGGGAGACAGAGACTGGGGAGGTGAGACAGAGACTGGGGATAAGAGACAGAAACTGGGGATGTGAGACAGAGACTGGGGATGTGAGACAGAGACTGGGGATGTGAGACAGAGACTGGGGATGTGAGACAGAGACTGGGGAGGTGAGACAGAGACTTGGGATTTGAGACAGAGACTGGGGATGTGAGACAGAGACTGGGGATGTGAGACAGAGACTGGGGATGTGAGACAGAGACTGGGGATGTGAGACAGAGACTGGGGAGGTGAGACCGAGACTGAGGATCAGAGACAGAGACTGGGGAGGTGAGACAGAGACTGGGGATAAGAGACAGAGACTGGGGATGTGAGACAGAGACTGGGGATGTGAGACAGAGACTAGGGAGGTGAGACAGAGACTGGGGATAAAAGACAGAGACTGGGGAGGTGAGACAGAGACTGGGGATAAGAGACAGAGACTGGGGATGTGAGACAGAGACTGGGGATGTGAGACAGAGACTGGGGAGGTGAGACAGAGACTGGGGATAAGAGACAGAGACTGGGGAGGTGAGACAGAAACTGGGGATGTGAGACAGAGACTGGGGAGGTGAGACAGAGACTGGGGATAAGAGACAGAGACTGGGGAGGTGAGACGGAGACTGGGGATAAGAGACGGAGACTGGGGAGGTGAGACAGAGACTGGGGATGTGAGACAGAGACTGGGGATGTGAGACAGAGACTGGGGAGGTGAGACAGAGACTGGTGATATGAGACAGAGACTGGGGAGGTGAAACAGAGACTGGGGATGTGAGACAGAGACTGGGGAGGTGAGACAGAGACTGGGGATAAGAGACAGAGACTGGGGATGTGAGACAGAGACTGGAGAGGTGAGACAGAGACTGGGGATAAGAGATAGAGACCAGGGAGGTGAGACAGAGACTGGGGATAAAAGACAGAGACTGGGGAGGTGAGACAGAGACTGGGGATAAGAGACAGAGACTGGGGAGGTGACACAGAGACTGGGGATGTGAGACAGAGACTGGGGATGTGAGACAGAGACTGGGGATGTGAGACAGAGACTGGGGATGTGAGACAGAGACTGGGGATAAGAGACAGAGACTGGGGAGGTGAGACAGAGACTGGGGATAAGAGACAGAGACTGGGGAGGTGAGACAGAGACTGGGGATAAGAGACAGAGACTGGGGAGGTGAGACAGAGACTGGGGATAAGAGACAGAGACTGGGGATGTGAGACAGAGACTAGGGAGGTGAGACAGAGACTGGGGATGTGAGACAGAGACTGGGGATGTAAGACAGAGAATGGGGATGTGGGACAAAGACTGGGGATAAGAGACAGAGACTGGGGATGTGAGACAGAGACTCGGGATGTGAGACAGAGACTGGGGATGGGAGACAGAGACTGGGGAGGTGAGACAGAGACTGCGGATGTGAGACATAGACTGGGGATAAGAGACAGAGACTGGGGATGTGAGACAGAGACTGGGGAGGTGAGACAGAGACTTGGGATTTGAGACAGAGACTGGGGATGTGAGACAGAGACTGGGGATGTGAGACAGAGACTGGGGATGTGAGACAGAGACTGGGGATGTGAGACAGAGACTGGGGAGGTGAGACCGAGACTGAGGATCAGAGACAGAGACTGGGGAGGTGAGACAGAGACTGGGGATAAGAGACAGAGACTGGGGATGTGAGACAGAGACTGGGGATGTGAGACAGAGACTGGGGAGGTGAGACAGAGACTGGGGATAAAAGACAGAGACTGGGGAGGTGAGACAGAGACTGGGGATAAGAGACAGAGACTGTGGATGTGAGACAGAGACTGGGGATGTGAGACAGAGACTGGGGAGGTGAGACAGAGACTGGGGATAAGAGACAGAGACTGGGGAGGTGAGACAGAAACTGGGGATGTGAGACAGAGACTGGGGAGGTGAGACAGAGACTGGGGATAAGAGACAGAGACTGGGGAGGTGCGACAGAGACTGGGGATAAGAGACAGAGACTGGGGAGGTGAAATAGAGACTGGGGATAGGAGACAGAGACTGGGGAGGTGAGACAGAGACTGGGGATGGGAGACAGAGACTGGGGAGGTGAGACAGAGACTGGGGATAAGAGACAGAAACTGGGGATGTGAGACAGAGACTGGGGATGTGAGACAGAGACTGGGGATGTGAGACAGAGACTGGGGATGTGAGACAGAGACTGGGGAGGTGAGACAGAGACTTGGGATTTGAGACAGAGACTGGGGATGTGAGACAGAGACTGGGGATGTGAGACAGAGACTGGGGATGTGAGACAGAGACTGGGGATGTGAGACAGAGACTGGGGAGGTGAGACCGAGACTGAGGATCAGAGACAGAGACTGGGGAGGTGAGACAGAGACTGGGGATAAGAGACAGAGACTGGGGATGTGAGACAGAGACTGGGGATGTGAGACAGAGACTAGGGAGGTGAGACAGAGACTGGGGATAAAAGACAGAGACTGGGGAGGTGAGACAGAGACTGGGGATAAGAGACAGAGACTGGGGATGTGAGACAGAGACTGGGGATGTGAGACAGAGACTGGGGAGGTGAGACAGAGACTGGGGATAAAAGACAGAGACTGGGGAGGTGAGACAGAAACTGGGGATGTGAGACAGAGACTGGGGAGGTGAGACAGAGACTGGGGATAAGAGACAGAGACTGGGGAGGTGAGACGGAGACTGGGGATAAGAGACGGAGACTGGGGAGGTGAGACAGAGACTGGGGATGTGAGACAGAGACTGGGGATGTGAGACAGAGACTGGGGAGGTGAGACAGAGACTGGTGATATGAGACAGAGACTGGGGAGGTGAAACAGAGACTGGGGATGTGAGACAGAGACTGGGGAGGTGAGACAGAGACTGGGGATAAGAGACAGAGACTGGGGATGTGAGACAGAGACTGGGGAGGTGAGACAGAGACTGGGGATAAGAGATAGAGACCAGGGAGGTGAGACAGAGACTGGGGATAAAAGACAGAGACTGGGGAGGTGAGACTGGGGATAAGAGACAGAGACTGGGGAGGTGACACAGAGACTGGGGATGTGAGACAGAGACTGGGGATGTGAGACAGAGACTGGGGATGTGAGACAGAGACTGGGGATGTGAGACAGAGACTGGGGATAAGAGACAGAGACTGGGGAGGTGAGACAGAGACTGGGGATAAGAGACAGAGACTGGGGAGGTGAGACAGAGACTGGGGATAAGAGACAGAGACTGGGGAGGTGAGACAGAGACTGGGGATAAGAGACAGAGACTGGGGATGTGAGACAGAGACTAGGGAGGTGAGACAGAGACTGGGGATGTGAGACAGAGACTGGGGATGTAAGACAGAGAATGGGGATGTGGGACAAAGACTGGGGATAAGAGACAGAGACTGGGGATGTGAGACAGAGACTCGGGATGTGAGACAGAGACTGGGGATGGGAGACAGAGACTGGGGAGGTGAGACAGAGACTGCGGATGTGAGACATAGACTGGGGATAAGAGACAGAGACTGGGGATGTGCGACAGAGACTGGGGAGGTGAGACAGAGACTTGGGATTTGAGACAGAGACTGGGGATGTGAGACAGAGACTGGGGATGTGAGACAGAGACTGGGGATGTGAGACAGAGACTGGGGATGTGAGACAGAGACTGGGGAGGTGAGACCGAGACTGAGGATCAGAGACAGAGACTGGGGAGGTGAGACAGAGACTGGGGATAAGAGACAGAGACTGGGGATGTGAGACAGAGACTGGGGATGTGAGACAGAGACTGGGGAGGTGAGACAGAGACTGGGGATAAAAGACAGAGACTGGGGAGGTGAGACAGAGACTGGGGATAAGAGACAGAGACTGTGGATGTGAGACAGAGACTGGGGATGTGAGACAGAGACTGGGGAGGTGAGACAGAGACTGGGGATAAGAGACAGAGACTGGGGAGGTGAGACAGAAACTGGGGATGTGAGACAGAGACTGGGGAGGTGAGACAGAGACTGGGGATAAGAGACAGAGACTGGGGAGGTGAGACGGAGACTGGGGATAAGAGACGGAGACTGGGGAGGTGAGACAGAGACTGGGGATGTGAGACAGAGACTGGGGATGTGAGACAGAGACTGGGGAGGTGAGACAGAGACTGGTGATATGAGACAGAGACTGGGGAGGTGAAACAGAGACTGGGGATGTGAGACAGAGACTGGGGAGGTGAGACAGAGACTGGGGATAAGAGACAGAGACTGGGGATGTGAGACAGAGACTGGGGAGGTGAGACAGAGACTGGGGATAAGAGATAGAGACCAGGGAGGTGAGACAGAGACTGGGGATAAAAGACAGAGACTGGGGAGGTGAGACAGAGACTGGGGATAAGAGACAGAGACTGGGGAGGTGACACAGAGACTGGGGATATGAGACAGAGACTGGGGATGTGAGACAGAGACTGGGGATGTGAGACAGAGACTGGGGATGTGAGACAGAGACTGGGGATAAGAGACAGAGACTGGGGAGGTGAGACAGAGACTGGGGATAAGAGACAGAGACTGGGGAGGTGAGACAGAGACTGGGGATAAGAGACAGAGACTGGGGAGGTGAGACAGAGACTGGGGATAAGAGACAGAGACTGGGGATGTGAGACAGAGACTAGGGAGGTGAGACAGAGACTGGGGATGTGAGACAGAGACTGGGGATGTAAGACAGAGAATGGGGATGTGGGACAAAGACTGGGGATAAGAGACAGAGACTGGGGATGTGAGACAGAGACTCGGGATGTGAGACAGAGACTGGGGATGGGAGACAGAGACTGGGGAGGTGAGACAGAGACTGCGGATGTGAGACATAGACTGGGGATAAGAGACAGAGACTGGGGATGTGAGACAGAGACTGGTCATGTGAGACAGAGACTTGGGATTTGAGACAGAGACTGGGGATGTGAGACAGAGACTGGAGATGTGAGACAGAGACACAGAGACTGAGGAGGTGAGACAGAGACTGGGGATATGAGACAGAGACTGGGGAGGTGAGACAGAGACTGGGGAGGTGAGACAGAGACTGGGGATAAGAGACAGAGACTGGGGATGTGAGACAGAGACTGGGGAGGTGAGACAGAGACTGGGGATAAGAGACAGAGACTGGGGAGGTGAAACAGAGACTGGGGATAAGAGACAGAGACTGGGGATGTGAGACAGAGACTGGGGATGTGAGACAGAGACTGGAGCTTGGGACTGTTAGGAGTAGTAAGCAGTAAATTTGATGTTGCTAAAGGCTTAAATTCAGACCATTTAGAATGGTATCGACTGAAATGGCTAGCTAAAATAGTTGTATGAAATGGTCAGTTCAAATGCGCACACTCAAATGAGGTAGTTAGAATTAGCGAAGTAATACAATGAGCCAGATAATTGGAGAGCTGAGATAGGCAGCTCAGAAAATCCAACTGAAGCGAGTCAGCTCAGAAAATTCAACTGAAACGAGGCAGCTCAGGAAATCCAACTGAAGCGAGGCAGCTCAGAAAATTCAACTGAAGCGAGGCAGCTCAGGAAATCCAACTGAAGCGAGGCAGCTCAGAAAATTCAACTGAAGCGAGGCAGCTCAGGAAATCCAACTGAAGCGAGGCAGCTCAGAAAATTCAACTGAAACGATGCAGCTCAGGAAATCCAACTGAAGCGAGGCAGCTCAGAAAATTCAACTGAAGCGAGTCAGCTCAAAAAATCCAACTGAAACGAGGCAGCTCAGGAAATCCAACTGAAGCGAGGCAGCTCAGGAAATCCAACTGAAGCGAGGCAGCTCAGGAAATCCAACTGAAGCGAGGCAGCTCAGAAAATTCAACTGAAGCGAGGCAGCTGAGGAAATCCAACTGAAGCGAGGCAGCTCAGGAAATCCAACTGAAGCGAGGGAGCTCAGGAAATCCAACTGAAGCGAGGCAGCTCAGAAAATTCAACTGAAGCGAGGCAGCTCAGGAAATCCAACTGAAGCGAGGCAGCTCAGGAAATCTAACTGAAGCGAGTCAGCTCAGAAAATTCAACTGAAGCGAGGCAGCTCAGGAAATCCAACTAAAGCGAGTCAGCTCAGAAAATTCAACTAAAACGAGGCAGCTCAGGAAATCCAACTGAAGCGAGGCAGCTCAGGAAATCCAACTGAAGCGAGGCAGCTCAGGAAATCCAACTAAAGCGAGTCAGCTCAGAAAATTCAACTGAAGCGAGGCAGCTCAGGAAATCCAACTGAAGCGAGGCAGCTCAGGAAATCCAACTGAAGCGAGGCAGCTCAGAAAATCCAACTGAAGCGAGGCAGCTCAGGAAATCCAACTGAAGCGAGGCAGCTCAGAAAATCCATCTGAAGCGAGGCAGCTCAGAAAATCCAACTGAAGCGAGGCAGCTCAGAAAATTCAACTGAAGCGAGGCAGCTCAGGAAATCCAACTGAAGCGAGGCAGCTCAGAAAATTCAACTGAAGCGAGGCAGCTCAGAAAATCCAACTGAAGCGAGGCAGCTCAGAAAATCCAACTGAAGCGAGGCAGCTCAGAAAATTCAACTGAAGCGAGGCAGCTCAGAAAATCCAACTGAAGCGAGGCAGCTCAGGAAATCCAACTGAAGCGAGGCAGCTCAGGAAATCCAACTGAAGCGAGGCAGCTCAGGAAATCCAACTGATGCGAGCCAGCTCAGGAAATCCAACTGAAGCGAGGCAGCTCAGAAAATTCAACTGAAGCGAGGCAGCTCAGAAAATCCAACTGAAGCGAGGCAGCTCAGAAAATCCAACTGAAGCGAGGCAGCTCAGAAAATTCAACTGAAGCGAGGCAGCTCAGAAAATCCAACTGAAGCGAGGCAGCTCAGGAAATCCAACTGAAGCGAGGCAGCTCAGGAAATCCAACTGAAGCGAGTCAGCTCAGAAAATTCAACTGAAGCTAGGCAGCTCAGGAAATCCAACTGAAGCGAGTCAGCTCAGAAAATTCAACTGAAACGAGGCAGCTCAGGAAATCCAGCTGAAGCGAGTCAGCTCAAAAAATCCAACTGAAACGAGGCAGCTCAGGAAATCCAACTGAAGCGAGGCAGCTCAGAAAATTCAACTGAAGCGAGGCAGCTCAGGAAATCCAACTGAAGCGAGGCAGCTCAGAAAATCCAACTGAAGCGAGGCAGCTCAGAAAATCCAACTGAAGCGAGGCAGCTCAGAAAATTCAACTGAAGCGAGGCAGCTCAGGAAATCCAACTGAAGCGAGGCAGCTCAGAAAATTCAACTGAAGCGAGGCAGCTCAGAAAATCCAACTGAAGCGAGGCAGCTCAGAAAATCCAACTGAAGCGAGGCAGCTCAGAAAATTCAACTGAAGCGAGGCAGCTCAGAAAATCCAACTGAAGCGAGGCAGCTCAGGAAATCCAACTGAAGCGAGGCAGCTCAGGAAATCTAACTGAAGCGAGGCAGCTCAGGAAATCCAACTGAAGCGAGGCAGCTCAGGAAATCCAACTGAAGCGAGGCAGCTCAGAAAATTCAACTGAAGCGAGGCAGCTCAGAAAATCCAACTGAAGCGAGGCAGCTCAGAAAATCCAACTGAAGCGAGGCAGCTCAGGAAATCCAACTGAAGCGAGGCAGCTCAGGAAATCCAACTGAAGCGAGGCAGCTCAGGAAATTCAACTGAAGCGAGGCAGCTCAGGAAATCCAACTGAAGCGAGGTAGCTCAGAAAATTCAACTGAAGCGAGGCAGCTCAGAAAATCCAACTGAAGCGAGGCAGCTCAGAAAATCCAACTGAAGCGAGGCAGCTCAGAAAATTCAACTGAAGCGAGGCAGCTCAGAAAATCCAACTGAAGCGAGACAGCTCAGAAAATTCAACTGAAGCGAGGCAGCTCAGAAAATCCAACTGAAGCGAGGCAGCTCAGGAAATCCAACTGAAGCGAGGCAGCTCAGAAAATTCAACTGAAGCGAGGCAGCTCAGGAAATCCAACTGAAGCGAGGCAGCTCAGAAAATTCAACTGAAGCGAGGCAGCTCAGAAAATCCAACTGAAGCGAGGCAGCTCAGGAAATCCAACTGAAGCGAGGCAGCTCAGAAAATTCAACTGAAGCGAGGCAGCTCAGGAAATCCAACTGAAGCGAGGCAGCTCAGAAAATTCAACTGAAGCGAGGCAGCTCAGGAAATCCAACTGAAGCGAGGCAGCTCAGAAAATTCAACTGAAGCGAGGCAGCTCAGGAAATCCAACTGAAGCGAGGCAGCTCAGGAAATCCAACTGAAACGAGTGAGCGTAGACACTCACAACTGAGTCAGCGTAAAAGATTCAGCTCAAACGAGTCAGCTGGGATGAAGCAGTTGAATGATGCAATTAAGACGGCCAGCTCAGAAGAGCTGAGATAGCCAGCTCAAATATGCATCTGAAAAGAGGCGGCTCAAATGGCCAGCTGAAAATAAGCAGACAGAAAGTCTGCTGAACATTTGTTGGGCACGGGGCGGGAATTTAGGAGACGTTCGCAAAGTTAATTTTGGTGTTTATTTTCAGGGCCAGCCTGCGGAAGTTGTTGGCAGCACAGTCTTTGCGCTGACGCTTCAGTAGGGCAGCCGGAGGTAATGTCACGGCAGTAACTTGGTTATGAAAGATGGCGGAAATCACAAATCAAACGGGATTTCCCACACGGAAAACCATAAAATCTGACAGCATTTCCCATAAAAAATAGCAAAATCACACAAGATTTCCCTCACAGAAAATCATTAAATCACACGGAATTTCACTGGCGAAAAACCATGAAAAAAGACAGCATTTCCCCATAAAGAAAATAGCAAAACCACAAAGGATTTCCGACACAGAAATTACGCAGAATTTACCTCGTTTGGATCACGTACCGTATCACACTGAAATTTTTACGTGACAAGACCGTGAAAGTATTGTTTTTATCCTACGAATCGTTTTTAGAATTTCAGATTGAAAGAGTAAAGAGTTGATTCGCTAAGGCGCAATAATTTGAAAAAAATGTTTTGAAACTACTTGTTTTAACAGCAGTGGCTCAGTAATGCAATTCTTCATCGTTCATAGACGAATTTTTACCAGAAACGATTCTTATTCACATAGAATACCGAATCTAACTTTCCGCCTGAGCATGCACGTTTTTCGCCGCCTAAGCGATTTCATTTCTTGAGCGGCGAAAAACATGCATGCAGGCCGCGAAAAAGTTAGACTGGGTAGCCTGGTATATATAGGATGTCACTCACGTGAATACATACATGAATATACAATACACAATGGATGCAAATGTGACACTTGATGCCGAAAATACGCATATGCAACACTCACAGCAAGTATTTTTGTTGAATATTGCTTCATTTCCTTAGTCTTTTTGTTTTTTCCTGCCATTCATGATTAATATCGTCGAATTAAATCACCGCAATGAATGTTAAGTATTAAAACCTAACATCAAGCTTCACAACTGCACTCCATACCCCAACTGTACCCCCACACCACAACTCTTCCCTCACCACAACTGTACCCTCACACCACAGCTGTACCCCCAAACCACAGCTGTACCCCCACACCACAACTGTACCCTCACACCACAGCTGTACCCCCACACCCCAACTGTACCCCCACACCACAACTCTTCCCTCACCACAACTGTACCCTCACACCACAGCTGTACCCCCACACCACAACTGTTCCCACACCACAACTGTACCCTCACACCACAGCTGTACCCCCACACCCCAACTCTA
The DNA here is from genome assembly GCA_030386875.1 of Morinoia aosen. Classification (NCBI taxonomy): domain Eukaryota; kingdom Metazoa; phylum Arthropoda; class Malacostraca; order Amphipoda; family Talitridae; genus Morinoia; species Morinoia aosen. The sequence goes on along the minus strand of CM059558.1, from coordinate 35,847,171 downwards.
CCCTCACACCACAACTCTACCCTCACACCACAACTCTACCCTCACACCACAACTGTACCCTCACACCACAGCTGTACCCCCACACCACAACTGTTCCCACACCACAACTGTACCCTCACACCACAGCTGTACCCCCACACCCCAACTGTACCCCCACACCACAACTGTACCCCCACACCACAGCTGTACCCCCACACCACAACTGTTCCCACACCACAGCTGTACCCCCACACCACAACTGTACCCTCATACCACAGCTGTACCCCCACACCACAACTGTTCCCACACCACAGCTGTACCCCCACACCACAACTGTTCCCACAACACAACTGTACCCTCACACCACAGCTGTACCCCCACACCCCAACTGTACCCCCACACCACAACTCTTCCCTCACCACAACTGTACCCTCACACCACAGCTGTACCCCCACACCACAACTGTTCCCACACCACAACTGTACCCTCACACCACAGCTGTACCCCCACACCCCAACTGTACCCCCACACCACAACTGATCCCTCACCAGAACTGTACCCTCACACCACAGCTGTACCCCCACACCACAACTGTTCCCACACCACAACTGTACCCTCACACCACAGCTGTACCCCCACACCCCAACTGTACCCCCACACCACAACTGTACCCCCACACCACAGCTGTACCCCCACACCACAACTGTTCCCACACCACAGCTGTACCCCCACACCACAACTGTACCCTCACACCACAGCTGTACCCCCACACCACAACTGTTCCCACACCACAGCTGTACCCCCACACCACAACTGTTCCCGCACCACAACTGTACCCTCACACCACAGCTGTACCCCCACACCCCAACTGTACCCCCACACCACAACTCTTCCCTCACCACAACTGTACCCTCACACCACAGCTGTACCCCCACACCACAACTCTTCTCTCACCACAACTGTACCCTCACACCACAGCTGTACCCCCACACCCCAACTGTACCCCCACACCACAACTGATCCCTCACCAGAACTGTACCCTCACACCACAACTGTACCCCCACACCACAACTGTTCCCTCACACCACAACTGTACCCCCACACCACAGCTGTACCCCCACACCACAGCTGTACCCCCACAGAACAGCTGTACCTTCACACCACAACTGTACCCCCACACCACAGCTGTACCCCCACACCACAACTGTTCCCTCACACCACAACTGTTCCCTCACACCACAACTATTCCCTCACACCACAACTGTACCCCCAAACCACAACTGTACCCTCACACCACAGCTGTACCCTCACACCACAGCTGTACCCCCACACCACAACTCTACCCTCACACCACAACTCTACCCTCACACCACAACTGTACCCCCACACCACAACTGTTCCCTCACACCACAACTGTTCCCTCACACCACAACTGTACCCCCACACCACAACTATACCCCCACACCACAACTGTTCCCTCACACCACAGCTGTACCCTCACACCACAGCTGTACCCCACACCACAACTCTACCCTATACCACAACTCTGGCAGATATCCACAAGCCAACCGTTCATTTGTTACCCTCAGCGCAAGCTGTCAGGCCTCTGTATCAGCCGAGGGAAACGCGTCTGAGGGAACTGCATTTCAGAGGGAACGTACTGCATCTGAAAGTGAGGGCAGTGTAGCTGATAAAGGGAAGGTACTGCATCTGAAAGTGAGGGCAGTGTAGCTGATAGAGGGAAGGAACTGCAACTAAAAGTGAGGGCAGTGTAGCTGATAGAGGAAAGGTGCTGCAGTTAAAAGTGAGGGCAGTGTAGCTGATAGAGGGAAGATACTGCAGCTGAAAGTGAGGGCAGTGTAACTGATAGAGGGAAGGTACTGCAGCTGAAAGTGAGGGCAGTGTAACTGATAGAGGGAAGGTACTGCAGCTTAAAGTGAGGGCAGTGTAACTGATAGAGGGAAGGCACTGCAGCTGAAAGTGAGGGCAGTGTAGCTGATAAAGGGAAGGTACTGCAGCTGAAAGTGAGGGCAGTGTAACTGATAGAGGGAAAGTACAGCAGCTAAAAGTGAGGGAAGTGTAACTGATAGAGGGAAGGTACTGCAGCTGATAGAGGGAAGGTACTTCAGCTGAAAGTGAGGGTAGTGTAGCTGATAGAGGGAAGGAACTGCAGCTAAAAGGGAGGGCAGTGTAACTGATAGAGGGAAGATACCGCAGCTGAAATAACAAAACCTAAAATTACGAAAATTGTCTCTCATATGCGTACTGTCTACAGCGGCAGTGAGGGAACTGCATCCGGAAATGAAGAAATGTTAGAGGGAACAGTCAGTTATGCTCGTCTCTCGTGCAACCTCCTTACCACAACAGTATCACACCACCAAACCACCACACCACCATACCAGCATACCACCGCACCACACTACCCCACCACCACACCACCACACCACCATACCAGCATACCGCCGCACCACACTACCCCACCACCACACCACCACACCACCATACCAGCATACCACCGCACCATACCAACCCACCAGCCCACCACCACACCACACCACCACACCACCACACCACCATACCAGCATACCACCGCACCACACCACCCCACCACCACACCACCACCATACCACACCACCACACCACACCACACCACAACACCACCACACTACACCACCACACCACACAACACCACACCACACAACACCACACCACACCACACCACACCACACAACACCACACCACACAACACCACACCACACCACCATACCACCACACCACCCCACCACCACACCACACCACACAACACCACCACACCACCATACCACCACACCACACCACACCACACCACACCACCACACCACACCACACCAGCAGAGACAGATGCGGGTGCCCGCAAGTGAGCAGGGCACGACGCGACCGTCCCCTGGCGCGCCTCAGCAGCGCTGCGCCGCCGCACGAATGTGGCGCTCGCAGCAGCGCGAACATGGCGAGAAGAAGTGGGTTGGGGCTTGGTGTAGCGGTGTGGGGGGTTGGTGTGGTGGTGGGGGTAGAGAGGGGGTTTTGAGGGTGGAGAGGGGGTTGTGGGGTGGAGAGGGGGTTGTGAGGGCGGAGAGGGGGTTGTGAGGGTAGAGAGAGGGTTGTGAGGGTGGAGAGGGGGTTGTGATGCATGAAAAAAACTCATCGGAATGCTGAGAAGTGATGATAGAAGAACAGGAAAGAGCTGATGGAAGAGATCAATAGAGCAGATGGAAGAGCTCAACAGAGCAGATGGAAGAGCTCAACAGAGCAGATGGAAGAGCTCAACAGAGCAGATGGAAGAGCTCAACAGAGCAGATGGAAGAGCTCAACAGAGCAGATTGAAGAGCTCAAAAGAGCAAATGGAAGAGCTCAACAGAGCAGATGGAAGAGCTCAACAGAGCAGGTGGAAGAGCTCAACAGAGCAGATGGAAGAGCTCAAAAGAGCAAATGGAAGAGCTCAACAGAGCAGATGGAAGAGCTCAACAGAGCAGATGGAAGAGCTCAACAGAGCAGGTGGAAGAGCTCAAAAGAGCAAATGGAAGAGCTCAACAGAGCAGATGGAAGAGCTCAACAGAGCAAATGGAAGAGCTCAACAGAGCAGATGGAAGAGCTCAACAGAGCAGGTGGAAGAGCTCAAAAGAGCAAATGGAAGAGCTCAACAGAGTAGGTGGAAGAGCTCAAAAGAGCAAATGGAAGAGCTCAACAGAGCAGATGGAAGAGCTCAAAAGAGCAGATGGAAGAGCTCAACAGAGCAGATTAAGAATGTGAGTAAGGCAAAGTTTGAGTAAAGGTATTGCTCAAAGTAGAAATGCACTGATGCAGAAAAAGAATGATGAAACAGGGGAAATATGTAGAGCAAGCATTCACAAATCAAGTTTTTCGAAAAAACGTGCACTTCTCAAGAGCTTTGAGTAAGAATGATGTTCATTGAACAACTTTTAACATGCGTACCAGTCGTCAGTCGTGTCGGAGTTAGCGTTGGGTTGGTTTTGTGCCCAGTCATGAATTTCGTCGAGTCATGAGTCATGAGTCCCTGTCATGAGTTTCGTCACTATTAAATCTTTGCGGCAAATAAGCAGAACTTATTTAGTAATATAACACTTTGATGGCAATTGGGTAAATTGAAGTTCAATATTCAAGTTCAATTTGAAGCCGATTTTTGCGAGTAATTTTGAAAATAGCAAACATTAATTGGGTCACGCCTTCATTTGAGTTTTAGTACTCATAAAACTTGAGCTTGTGACTACTGGTCAGCCAGCAGTATTATGAAAATTGCGTCCGTGGCCACCGGTGGTGCCCGTTGTGGTAAAATTGCAAAAGTTCAGATACAGAGGATGTAATCGAATTTCATTTTAAAAGTTGTCTCTAGCACTGGTTGAATGAGTTCGTTCTACGTACGTATGTTGGCACAAAGAGAGTAGAAAGCTGTTGAAAAGTTGAAGAAAAATTCGTTTCTTCTTTGAGCTGAAGCATCTGAATGAAATAATTTGAAGCAGATATTTCATCTTGTTTTACGCTTTTATTTTTTAGCTTCAGAAGCATTTGAATTTTTCGGCATTAAAAAATTTAAGTTAGTCAAGGTTCAAGAGAGGCGTTCAAGAAAGGTTACTGCATCAATGCACTCCGAAGGCCAATGAATAATTTTTCAATAAATATTGATATATAATGGTGCAAAATTCATTATCTTGAAATAAATATTAAGAATAAATGTTGCAAATTTATCTACCCAAATAAATATTAAGGATTATTGAAGCCAAATTCCCATAACTCGAATCAAAACTTAAGATAAAAATATTAGGCAATAATGGTAGGAAAAATTCCTTACCACAAATAAATATTAAGGACAAATCGTTAAAAAAGCTGCACAATAAAAAAATAATAACGACCAAACTAAGAAAGATTCATCTGAATCAAGTAGATACTCGTATTAGGGACAAATCATGAAAAAAAACGAACACATAAAAATTAGGGACCAGCCTTAAGAAAATTAATGCGAATCAAACACAAAATACAGATAGCTCTAAGACAATAGTTTTAAGCCGTACATCTTTGTGAAATACATTTTAAAAACCTCCAATCAAGAGAAGAATTGGAAATTAGAGCACTTTTAACTAATGTATAAAGATGGCCTAAATACTGGAGAAAAAGAATGCATCTCTTGTGAAAAGCACGTCAGTACATGAAAATGTCACAAAGATTTCCTGAGCTCAAGGCACGGTAGAGTAAACAAGGTAGGTTTAAACCAGTTTTTTTTTCGTTGACGGTGTGGTTTTGCTGACGTCACGGCAACCAACCAATAGCAGCGCTCATATTGCATATGGTAGCACTGCTACCCCCAAATCTGAATCCAGTATTGGCCAACTGCATTGCGTTTTAGTGACGTCATAAAGTTTGTTTGAAATAAAGCCTTTCTATTGGCTAGCCGAACAAGAGGATGTGTATTTTCTCCCATAGAAATGACCCTACCTTGTTTCCTCTACCGTAGCTCGAGGTATTGAAAGAAGAACATCTAGCGAGCTGCTTAGCAGGAAAAGTTATCGTAAGCCAACAATAATTCTACGTCCTTTATGAAAGGAAAAAAATTTTTAAAGAACCTGTAGAGTGGATACGTGAGCGTAGGAAGTACACGTATGGAGCAAGTGTACACGCAGGGCGTGTGCACGTAGAAGTGCGTAGAAATATTGCTCGCGGTTACCATGGATACGTCGACAAGATTGTTGCCATGGAGACCGGACAGGGTACGGCAAAACTTCCGCAGATTTGTGAAAGCCGGAGCAGGAGTAGTCTTACAGGGACGGTGACGTCCGAACTTGAGCGGATCAGGAAGTTGGTGGAACTAGATCAAAATTACGGGAAATTCGATCGTTCTTCGATGACGGCGACAATATTCCTGTACTGTGATGCAGCCTATTTACTAAATGAAGATTTTCCCATTGATGATGTTGCTGACCTTTACATACTTATATATATCAATATATATATATATATATCAATATCAATAAATACTTACGATATATATCAATTAATTTTAATCAAGCAAAAAACTGCGAATTAGAGCATTTCTACCTAATTAAAAACAGCTTTAATATTGTAGAGAAGTATTATAGTAGATCAACGTTTGTAGTAGCGTCAATACATACACATTTCATGTATATACATATATTTATATATATACTACCTAGTCATGCCTTAATATATTGTATATATACAGTATGTACTGCAATATACTGTATATATACTGTATAATACCGTATATATACAGTACTGTACTGTATATATACTTAATATACTGTATATGTACAGTATATGTATGTATTTATTTGCGAACTTTGTGCATATGTATAATCATGTCTTTTAATCCTGTTGTACATGAATGTGTGCGTGAATAGTAAACTGTTCTATACATATTTAAAAGGAAGTTCTCCTCACGAATTGTTTTTCAGTAAAAATTATCTTCATTTAATGTGTTCAAAGCTAACAAAAAACACATTTCAAAATAAATGACGGTGTATTATTATAACGAAACACTAGACAAATTAGGTTGCTAAAACAATGATCAAAAATATTCTAATTGTAAGAAAATATTATTGAAAACGTGCAAACATTGAAGAACAATAAACAACCGAACCTGAAAAAAGCCCTAAAATCCAATTATTTACAACACAACAATTTTCTCCAAATGAAAAAACACAGAAATTCGAAAAAAATTATCAGGAGTAGTACAGAAGAGATGTAAAGTACAAAACACAGAGGGGATGTAAAAGTCGATCGCTGGAAAGCTCGCCAGGTATTTAGTTTTGCGCCTGCGTTGATTTTGGGAGATGCAAATTCTGTGGTGTCGTTAGGTGCTCCGGCGTGTGGGGTGATGGGGGAGTTGTGATGGTGTAATGGGTGGTGTGTTGGTGTGACGGCTGGTGTGTTGGTACTCATGTGTTGGTGATGGTGTGTTGGTGATAGTGTGACGGCTGGTGTGTTGGTGATGGTGTAACGGCTGGTGTGTTGGTGATGGTGTGACGGCTGGTGTGTTGGTGATGGTGTGACGGCTGGTGTGTTGGTGATGGTGTGACGGCTGGTGTGTTGGTGATGGTGTAGCGGCTGGTGTGTTGGTGATGGTGTGACGGCTGGTGTGTTGGTGATGGTGTAACGGCTGGTGTGTTGGTGATGGTGTGACGGCTGGTGTGTTGGTGATGGTGTGACGGCTGGTGTGTTGGTGATGGTGCAACGGCTGGTGTGTTGGTGATGGTGTGACGGCTGGTGTGTTGGTGATGGTGTGACGGCTGGTGTGTTGGTGATGGTGTGACGGCTGGTGTGTTGGTGATGGTGTGACGGCTGGTGTGTTGGTGATGGTGTGACGGCTGGTGTGTTGGTGATGGTGTGACGGCTGGTGTGTTGGTGATGGTGTGACGGCTGGTGTGTTGGTGATGGTGTGACGGCTGGTGTGTTGGTGATGATGTGACGGCTGGTGTGTTGGTGATGGTGTGACGGCTGGTGTGTTGGTGATGGTGTAACGGCTGGTGTGTTGGTGATGGTGTGACGGCTGGTGTGTTGGTGATGGTGTGACGGCTGGTGTGTTGGTGATGGTGTGACGGCTGGTGTGTTGGTGATGGTGTAACGGCTGGTGTGTTGGTGATGGTGTGACGGCTGGTGTGTTGGTGATGGTGTAACGGCTGGTGTGTTGGTGATGGTGTGACGGCTGGTGTGTTGGTGATGGTGTGACGGCTGGTGTGTTGGTGATGGTGTGACGGCTGGTGTGTTGGTGATGGTGTGACGGCTGGTGTGTTGGTGATGGTGTAACGGCTGGTGTGTTGGTGATGGTGTGACGGCTGGTGTGTTGGTGATGGTGTAACGGCTGGTGTGTTGGTGATGGTGTGACGGCTGGTGTGTTGGTGATGGTGTGACGGCTGGTGTGTTGGTGATGGTGTGACGGCTGGTGTGTTGGTGATGGTGTAACGGCTGGTGTGTTGGTGATGGTGTGACGGCTGGTGTGTTGGTGATGGTGTGACGGCTGGTGTGTTGGTGATGATGTGACGGCTGGTGTGTTGGTGATGGTGTGACGGCTGGTGTGTTGGCGATGGTGTAACGGCTGGTGTGTTGGCGATGGTGTAACGGCTGGTGTGTTGGTGATGGTGAAACGGCTGGTGTGTTGTGCTGTTTGTGTGGCCTGTGTGCTGGTGATGGTGTAACGGCTGGTGTGTTGGTGATGGTGTGGCGGCTGGTGTGTTGGTGATGGTGTAACGGCTGGTGTGTTAGTGATGGTGTAACGGCTGGTGTGTTGGTGATGGTGTGGTGGCTGGTGTGTTGTGCTGTTTGTGTGGCCTGTGTGCTGGTGTTGTTGCGTGTGTGCACTCAGGTGCAGCCTGTGTGTGTGTGTTGTCTGTGTGTGTGTGTATGTGTAGCCAGTATGTTAACCCAACAGCAACTCGCGCATATTCTTCATAAAAGAACATCCGTAAATAAAATTTACGGCAATCTGAAAAATATTTAGGTTTGTGCTGTTAGTTTTTAGTTAGTTTCATTGTTTCAAGATTCATTGTGCTTATGATGAAATGCTAGACGCAGTGCAGTTATCATTGATGTATTGTGACATATATTGTAATAAATGTTGATAAAATGTGTGCTATACTGCAGTAATTGTTGATGCAGCAATATATATATCGCAATAATTGTTGATGGAACACTAGATGCACTTCAATAATTAATATTGGTGCAGCGGCAGAGATATTGCAATATTTATCCATGCAGCGCGTGATGCTCTGTGGTGATTTATGAGCTTCAGATTCTTTCCCTTTCCGGATGAGAAAATACGCTTCCTGGATTGGAAATAGCCCTTAGAATGAACAGATAGGATTTACAAAATTTCATGAAGGATAACCATTGCAGGATAAATCGAATGAAGTATCTCCAAAGTTAACTACAACCTTTTAAGTTCAAATCTCATACTCAAGCTTGAAGATGTGGCCAAATTAAAACTGCGTTCAAAAAATTCTGACAGAAATGGTAGAATTGAAGCGAAACTCAGTAAGTTACAGTCAGAAGATTAATAGCTCTTCAACCTATAATTGGTAAAGAATTTGGCATGAACAGAAGAAGAAACAACGGAGGGAGAAACAAAAAATAATTTTTTTTTGGGGGAGAAAATTTTTTTAAAAAACAAGGGAGAAATTTTTTTTGACGAACGGAGGGAGAAACAGATGTAAATCTTGGGAACAGGCCCAAATTATTGTAAATTTTGCTGCAATGCGAGTGAATAGAAAAGAAACCCCTTGCATAGCGAGTGTGGGGACGCAGTGATAAAAGTCCTGAGAAAAGTCCCAAATTTTCCAGAGAAGTAAGCAAATAAAGATATTATTTCTTTCATGCCAAATGGGGAGACGCAAGCTCAATCCCAGCTAAAAAAAGGAGCGAATAAGATAATAAGAGTAAGAATAAGAGTAATAAGAGCGAATAAGGTAATAAGAGTAATGTTCTATTGTGAATATCAAACGCAAGAACAACTTGCCAATCTCAGAAGGAGGAGCGCTGGAAACATCATAGGACAAGAATATCGCACGTTAACTGCGATGAGTTAAACTGAAGTTCAGCATTCAATGCAAATTTGAAGTCAATTGTGGTAATAAACTTTGTAAATAAAAAACATTAACTGGATCGGGCCTTCATTAAAATTTCATTTAGTATTAATAAAAATTGAGTTAGTGACTGCAGGTCAGTCAGCAGCTCTATGAAAATCACCTGAATGACCACCGGTGGGTCACTTCGCAGGAAACGTATTAAAATCGTTGCGGAAGAAAATAATAAAACAAGACTAGATGGTTGCAATGATGTGTATGCAAGGGTCACGTTTTTGAAGAAAACATTAAAATGAGGAATAGAGTACTGCAATAGCCTCGGCATATACTCGTAACATGAAAACTGAACTAGAGGGTGGCAATTTTTCCTACAAAAAAAATTAAAGCAGGACTAAAGTATTGCAATTACCAGACAGAAAATATGACAGAAAATATTAAAATAGCACTATAGTACTGACATTGTCCCCGTAGATGAAGGAAAAATTGTCGTTGTAATTGACAGTATAAATGAAAATGATTTGCCCACCTCCTGGCACAACTGCCATTTGATATATATATACATATATATATATGTAATTATATATTTATATATATATATATACATCTAATACAACTAAATAGTCGTTAAATTCAATGGATGTCTGGGTTTACAAGCCAAAAAAACTGCAGCAATAATAAATGAATTTTTTGTTCGAGAAATGCAATTTATCGCGATGAAAAAAGTACAGTAATTTTTTTCAAAGAATGCCTCATACAAATAAATAATAATCACTAAATTAAATTGAATGAAATAATTGATAAATTCATTCCTCCAGAATAACGTCCTACAAATCATGCACATTTATCCCAATTTCATGCATTTTTCGTACAGAGGTTCCCTGGTCCCTTATCTATAATCTATACTATAATAAGAGCCGCGTCCGTCCGTCCGTCCGTCCGTCCGTGCGTCTGTCCGAAGCCAGCCTGCAGTGTGTGATGAGCGTATCTGTGATACAAGCTCCAGCCCTATATATTTGACGGGCCGTGTTCACGCGGCCTCATCAACTCCCGAGAGATTGTATTTTTTATATTTTTACGGCCTTTCTTTCATTTCACCTTCATTCTTATTTCAAATAAAGGGGAGTGGACTAGTGTATACTATAATAAGAGCCGCGTCCGTCTGTCCGTCCGTGCGTCACACCCACGAACAGAAAGTTTGTGATGAGCGTATCTGTGATACAAGCTTCACCCACTCCACAATTTTCGGTGTATTAATTCATCAAATTCGGAGTCGGAATGAATATAACGCGTAATGTTAGGTTAGGTTGCATAAAATGCCAGAAGTTGAGAGGTAAAAAAGTGCGGGAAGCCATAGAATAAATAGCGTGGGAAATCGTAGAAAAGCCATATTGAAGCTCAGTTGGTCTGTCGCTCCGCCGCGCTGTCAAGGAAGCTTAATGACTATTTTTGATAGGAGTTTCACCAGTGCACAAGATTAGGTGTATTTTGATCGCTGGTTCTGTTGGGTTGGATATATTTGTTCATAATCCACTTCGGAAATATTTTTAAAGGAAAATATCGGTTCCCGTCATTTTAGACGGGTCGTGTACACTGGAACAACATGGGAAATCATGGGAAAGCCATGTTAAAGCTCAGATGATCCGATATCTAGTCCTGCCATTTTTTGACGGGCCGTGTGCCCTCGGGTGACAAGGTGGGCACTTAGAGTAAATTTCTTTAACTTAGTGTTATATAAATACGTCCCTTTCATTAATATATTTTATTATGTTCATTAGTCGAGTTTCACCAGTGCACAAGTACAAGAATATTTTAATCGTAGGTACGTTATTCAGCATTTCAATCATGTTTTAGTTGAACAAAATCGATGTTAATTAGAATTATTGTAGCGTAGAGGAAGACAGCAATTCTTATTCCTTTATAAATAACAATTACTTTATGTACATTTTTGTGCATTAATCACACACTAGAGCACCCCGTATTAACAAATCCTGCCATTATTTGGCAGGACTATGTAGTGTGCACTAGTAGTAATTAAAATTATATTTTTGCTCAGTTGTAGCCGAACACCGTGGAGTGACTCTATCGATTTATCGATTATTTAGATAATTGATTACTTGATTTATCATCTAAATTTATCGATTAATTCACTCAACTTGGTTTAATTATTTTTATTTTTCGTATCAGACATCCTATGGAAAAAATTTGCTACACATTTATCCTTGCGCTGCCGAGAAGTTCTCCTCACGTCAGCAAGTGTTGAGTAATTTGCGCTGATGGGTTGAAAATTATGTAAAGCACATAATGGGTCGACGGGTGGGCAAGTTAAAAATTCTACTTTCAGTGTAATAATTTGAAAGCTTAGCAGTATAAAAATTCTACTTTCACCGTAATAATTCGAAAGCTTGTCAAAACAGAAATTCTACTTTCACTGTAATAATAATTATTAATGTAGTACACGATGCAAGAAATACTCCGTTGCAGACATTCTACAAACAACATTTTATGTACAGAAGACCTCAATTATATTTGCGGATGTTCGGTGCTGGTTAATTGACCTTAAAAGTAATTGGAACATGACATGGAGCCTTTTGATGTTTATGTTCTTCTAGTTCACCGCAGGGTGAAATTTCCAAACTGTAGCCGGCGGGGCACACACAAAACGATAGACAAATATACATGTAACGAAAAACAACCTAGGGTAAAATTCAACACCCTGCTTCCAGTATTAACACAGGGTAAAATTCAACACCCTGCTTCCAGTATTAACACAGGGTAAAATTCAACACCCTGCTTCCAGTATTAACACAGGGTAAAATTCAACACCCTGCTTCCAGTATTAACACAGGGTAAAATTCAACACCCTGCTTGCAGTAATAACAAAGGGTAAAATTCAACACCCTGCTTCCAGTATTAACACAGGGTAAAATTCAACACCCTGCTTCCAGTATTAACATAGGGTAAAATTCAACACCCTGCTTCCAGTATTAACACAGGGTAAAATTCAACACCCTGCTTCCAGTATTAACACAGGGTAAAATTCAACACCCTGCTTCCAGTATTAACACAGGGTAAAATTCAACACCCTGCTTCCAGTATTAACACAGGGTAAAATTCAACACCCTGCTTCCAGTATTAACACAGGGTAAAATTCAACACCCTGCTTGCAGTAATAACAAAGGGTAAAATTCAACACCCTGCTTCCAGTATTAACATAGGGTAAAATTCAACACCCTGCTTCCAGTATTAACACTGGGTAAAATTCAACACCCTGCTTCCAGTATTAACACAGGGTAAAATTCAACACCCTGCTTCCAGTATTAACACAGGGTAAAATTCAACGCCCTGCTTCCAGTATTAACACTGGGTAAAATTCAACACCCTGCTTCCAGTATTAACACAGGGTAAAATTCAACGCCCTGCTTCCAGTATTAACACTGGGTAAAATTCAACACCCTGCTTACAGTATTAACACAGGGTAAAATTCAACACCCTGCTTACAGTATTAACACAGGGTAAAATTCAACACCCTGCTTCCAGTATTAACACTGGGTAAAATTCAACACCCTGCTTCCAATATTAACACAGGGTAAAATTCAACACCCTGCTTCCAGTATTAACACAGGGTAAAATTCAACACCCTGCTTCCAGTATTAACACAGGGTAAAATTCAACACCCTGCTTGCAGTATTAACACAGGGTAAAATTCAACACCCTGCTTCCAATATTAACACAGGGTAAAATTCAACACCCTGCTTCCAGTATTAACACAGGGTAAAATTCAACACCCTGCTTCCAGTATTAACACAGGGTAAAATTCAACACCCTGCTTCCAATATTAACACAGGGTAAAATTCAACACCCTGCTTCCAGTATTAACACAGGGTAAAATTCAACACCCTGCTTCCAGTATTAACACAGGGTAAAATTCAACACCCTGCTTCCAGTATTAACACAGGGTAAAATTCAACACCCTGCTTCCAGTATTAACACTGGGTAAAATTCAACACCCTGCTTCCAGTATTAACACAGGGTAAAATTCAACACCCTGCTTCCAGTATTAACACAGGGTAAAATTCAACACCCTGCTTCCAGTATTAACACAGGGTAAAATTCAACACCCTGCTTCCAGTATTAACACAGGGTAAAATTCAACACCCTGCTTGCAGTAATAACAAAGGGTAAAATTCAACACCCTGCTTCCAGTATTAACACAGGGTAAAATTCAACACCCTGCTTCCAGTATTAACATAGGGTAAAATTCAACACCCTGCTTCCAGTATTAACACAGGGTAAAATTCAACACCCTGCTTCCAGTATTAACACAGGGTAAAATTCAACGCCCTGCTTCCAGTATTAACACAGGGTAAAATTCAACACCCTGCTTACAGTATTAACACAGGGTAAAATTCAACACCCTGCTTACAGTATTAACACAGGGTAAAATTCAACACCCTGCTTCCAGTATTAACACTGGGTAAAATTCAACACCCTGCTTCCAATATTAACACAGGGTAAAATTCAACACCCTGCTTCCAGTAATAACACAGGGTAAAATTCAGCACCCTGCTTGCAGTAATAACATAGGGTAAAATTCAACACCCTGCTTACAGTATTAACACAGGGTAAAATTCAACACCCTGCTTACAGTATTAACACAGGGTAAATTTCAACACCCTGCTTACAGTATTAACACAGGGTAAAATTCAACACCCTGCTTACAGTATTAACACAGGGTAAAATTCAACACCCTGCTTCCAGTATTAACACAGGGTAAAATTCAACACCCTGCTTGCAGTAATAACAAAGGGTAAAATTCAACACCCTGCTTCCAGTAATAACATAGGGTAAAATTCAACCCCCTGCTTCCAGTATTAACACAGGGTAAAATTCAACGCCCTGCTTCCAGTATTAACACAGGGTAAAATTCAACGCCCTGCTTCCAGTATTAACACAGGGTAAAATTCAACACCCTGCTTCCAGTAATAACATAGGGTAAAATTCAACCCCCTGCTTCCAGTATTAACACAGGGTAAAATTCAACGCCCTGCTTCCAGTATTAACACAGGGTAAAATTCAACACCCTGCTTACAGTATTAACACAGGGTAAAATTCAACACCCTGCTTTCAGTAATAACAAAGGGTAAAATTCAACACCCTGCTTGCAGTAATAACAAAGGGTAAAATTCAACACCCTGCTTACAGTATTAACACAGGGTAAAATTCAACACCCTGCTTTCAGTAATAACAAAGGGTAAAATTCAACACCCTGCTTGCAGTAATAACAAAGGGCGAAAATCAACACCCTGCTTGCAGTAATAACAAAGGGTAAAATTCAACACCCTGATTGCAGTAATAACAAAGGGTAAAATTCAACACCCTGCTTGCAGTAATAACAAAGGGTAAAATTCAACACCCTGCTTGCAGTAATAACAAAGGGCGAAAATCAACACCCTGCTTGCAGTAATAACAAAGGGCGAAAATCAACACCCTGCTTGCAGTAATAACAAAGGGCGAAAATCAACACCCTGCTTGCAGTAATAACAAAGGGCGAAAATCAACACCCTTCTCCCAATTCAGTTTTCAGTCAAAATATAGGACAAAATTTGCAGAGAATGCAAGTCTTTCACTAACGCGTGAGGAGAAATTCGTGGATTTATTGTCCCAACTTATAGCAGCATTTCCACGCGCTGTATCGTGGATACGCTCCGCTATACACTTTACGAGCGATGTTCCCCATCGAAACTTCCGTGTAATATTCATGGACAAATGGCAATTTGACATCGATCTATGCGTGTTGCATAGATTGATTATCAACCATTTTCCATTCAAAATAATAATGGTACTTGTGGGTTCTCTGTCACCACTTGTTTAGGGGAAAAAGTGTTTTTAGAGGAAAAAGTGAAAAACAAAATTGTTTTATGAATACTGAATTGATGTTCTGGAGAGTATGATTTGATTTTTCATGTGAGAATTTATCCATGTTGGCTTATATCTACTTTTCATATATATATATAATGAATCTGTAATGAAATATAATTGTAATGATTCATTATAATTGTATATAATGAATCTCTGGGACATTCCTCTTCAGTTCTTGGAAGGTCCCAGAGATTCATTTTGTCCTGAAACGGATCAAAAATTTAAAATAATGAAAATTAATAATAACTTAATTAAGCTTACTAAACTTAACTCAACCTTAACATCAAAAGGAATCCATAAATTAAACGTGGTGACAAATAACCCACAAGTATCAAAATAATTAATGCAAACAAAATGACCCCTCACGGCCTTGTACTCAAAGAAATGCACTAAATTCCACATCGGTACCAGTACCGTACATGTAATCAAGTTTGAGGTACGCTCCGATATTTCAACGGTACACACAGATGAATAAATTATCTGGAATAAGAGCCTGACGTGCACAAAAACAGAGGATACACAGTTCTTTCGCATGTGTTTGTTCCTGGAACTAAGCACAAAACACAACAAAATGTTGCCTGTTGCACGACACGGTAGAGGAAACAAGGTAGAGCCAGTCCTATTAGAAAACCTCTTGTTTGGCTAGCCAATAGAAAGACTTTATTTCAAACAAATCTTATGACGTCACCATTGCGACACGTCGTTAGGCCAATAATGGTGCCAGATTTCGGGCTGGCAGTGTTGCCAGATGCAATATGAGCGCTGCTACTGGTTCATTGCCATGACGTCAGCATTGCTACACGGTTGACGAAAAAAAGACTGGTTTGAAAATACCTTGTCTCTTCTACCGTGCTGCACGAGCTGTGACTGTGCCCCGTCAGCCAATCAAAACTGAGGAGAATTGAAACTCGAGATTTTATTGGTGGCTACTTTTTGCAGTCCATGATGCAAAGAGATGTTATTGGTAGTAAAAATGGAAATCCTCTGAACTTTAATGTGTTCAGAAACAATAAATGAAAATAATTAATGTTTATTTCTAATACATGTAATAATGAGTGATAAAAACAGAATAATACTAAAAAAGGCGCAGAAATGAAACAATGCCCCAAGTGGGAGTTATTTCGACCATGGGTCAACACATGGGGCAAATTATGAAATACTATTTAGACCTTTTGTTCACTGAAGTGGGGTCTTGATCCACTGCAGTTAGTGAGGTCTTGCCCCCTGCTCCAATGGGTAAGTCTTGCCCCGGTACCAATTAGCGAGGTATTGCCTCCTGCTCGAATTGGTAAGTCTTGCTCCCTTCTCCATTCAGTAAGTATTGCCCCCTGCTCCAATTAGCGATGTCTTGCCCCCTGGTCCAATTAGCGAGGTCTTGCCCCCTGCTCCAATTAGTAATTCTTGCCCCATGTTCCAATTAGTGAGGTCTTGCCCCCTGCTCCAATTAATATGTCTTGCTCCCTGCTCCAATTAGTAAGTCTTGCCCCCTGCCAAATTAGCAAGTCTTGCCCCGGTTCCAATTAGCGAGGTCTTGCCCCCTGCTCCAATTAGCGAGGTCTTGCCCCCTGCTCCAATTAGCAAGTCTTGCCCCAATTCCAATTAGCGAGGTCTTGTCCTCTGCTCCAATTAGGAGGTCTTTCCCCCTGCTCCAATTGGCGAGGTCTTGCCCCTGCCCCAATTAGCAAGTCTTGCCCCCTGCTCCAATTAGCAAGGTCTTGCTCCTGCCTCAA
The DNA here is from genome assembly GCA_030386875.1 of Morinoia aosen. Classification (NCBI taxonomy): domain Eukaryota; kingdom Metazoa; phylum Arthropoda; class Malacostraca; order Amphipoda; family Talitridae; genus Morinoia; species Morinoia aosen. The sequence continues at coordinate 35,829,959 of CM059558.1, read as the reverse complement.
TTCGCAAGTCTTGCCCCCTGCTCCAATTAGCGATGTCTTGCCCCCTGCTCCAATTAGCAAGTCTTGGCCCCTACTCCAATTAGCGATATCTTGCCCCCTGCTCCAATTAGCAAGTCTTGGCCCCTACTCCAATTAGCGAGGTTTTGCCCCCTGCTCCAATTAGCAAGTCTTGCCCCCTGCTCCAATTAGCGAGGTTTTGCCCCTGCTCCAATTAGCGAGGTTTTGCCCCCTGCCCCAATTAGCAAGTCTTGCCCCCTGCCCCAATTAGCAAGTCTTGCCCCTGCCCCAATTAGCAAGTCTTGCCCCCTGCCCCAATTAGTAAGTCTTGCCCCGGTTCCAATTAGCCCTAACTGAAGACACATAATTTAATTTTTTAACTTAGAACTTTGGTGCGCCATTCGTATCAAGTTCAGAAAACTTTGCTCATCTTCGCCGTGACTTAAAGTTCGCAAAATCGTATTTTCGAACTTTGATGCTCTGCTTAGTATTAGGTAAGGTCAGTTGTTGGCAGAGTTAGCTGTATACGGTCGCAATACAAAATATAAATGTATTTGTATGGGCTTAAACCTTTTTAAAAAGAGAATTATATTTTATTTATTTAATTTTAGTGTTTTGTGTTCTTTTTGGTAAAGGGAGTTGTATTGAAATATTTGATGTATTTTTATAGAGCTACAAACATACTTCAGCGTACACGAAGTGTTTTTTGTTGACTTACACACATACATGAACGTACTTGAGGTATTTTTCTGAAGATTCTTTCACAGAAACACTTGATTTATTTTTCATTAAGAGAGTTATATGACATTATTCAATATATTTCTTTCATAAATAGAGTTATATAAAAGTCATTAAATTATTACATGCAAAGTGCTTTTTCAAAGATGCACACAATTCCTTTTATGATAAATATAGCTATTTGAAAATAATTAATAAGATTTTTTTATTAAAACGCTTCATAATAGTTCTCAATAAACTGTTAATGAAAAGAGTTGTATGGAAGCTGTTAAATTATTTTTTATGTAAAGAGAGTTATTTGAAAGTGCTGCAAAAACTTTGGTTACGCTTCAATTCATTGAATAGTGTTCCATGTTTATGAAGTTGAGAAATTAATGTTAATAGTGCTAGTCCCACGCTAGTCCCCGCGCTAGGATCACGCTAGTCCCACGCTAGTCCCCGCGCTAGGCCCACGCAAGTCCCACGCTAGTCCCACGCTAGTCCCACGCTAGTCCCACGCTAGTCCCACGCTAGTCCCACGCTAGTCCCACGCTAGTCCCATGCTAGTCCCACGCTAGTCCCACGCTAGTCCCACGCTAGTCCCATGCTAGTCCCACTCTAGTCTCATGCTAGTCCCATGCTAGTCCGACGCTAGTCCGACGCTAGTCTCACGCTAGTCCCACGCTAGTCCCACGCTAGTCTCACGCTAGTCACACGCTAGTCCCACGCTAGTCCCACGTTAGTCCCACGCTAGTCCCACGCTAGTCCCACGCTAGCCCCACGCTAGTCCCACGCTAGTCCCACGCTAGTCCCACGTTAGTCCTACGCTAGTCCCACGCTAGTCCCACGCTAGTCCCACGCTAGTCCCACGCTAGTCCCACGCTAGTCCCACGCTAGTCCCACGCTAGTCCCACGCTAGTCTCACGCTAGTCCAACGCTACGCTAGTCCTACGCTAGTCCCACGCTAGTCCCACGCTAGTCCCACGCTAGTTCCACGCTAGTCTCACGCTAGTCCCACGCTAGTCCCAGGCTAGTCCCACGCTAGTCCCACGCTAGTCCCACGCTAGTCCCACGCTA